>JACCGJ010020172.1:0-23640 GCA_013407085.1 Atriophallophorus winterbourni
ATAGTCATTTTCCGCGCTCCTACTTCGGTCATTTCACCGTGGTTTCTTTCATTTTGAAGTGAACCGCCTAGCCTGGGTCGACTTTTGGATCTCTATGTGGCTCGATCTCATCTATTGTGGACCTCCGCGGAAGTAATATCTTGGCTTGAGTCGAATGTCGCAGTCGTCCTCAGTTTGGTCGAGTCTCACGAAGTGGATGCTCGTTTATCGGCGTATTCGGAACGGTAAGTTTCATTAATCTGATCCCTATCTATGTCGCTGCTTGACCCTAAATTTTAAATGCAATTTCGTACAAAACAGCTGTTACTCGACAAGTTAATCGAAGCTACCCGTTCAATAAGTTGTCGAGGAAGATAAATAACTTGCTATCAACAATTCCTTACCTCCACGTGAATGAATATAATAATCTACTTTTTATTCCCACTTTGCTGCACAGGTTCGATAACATGCGTAGCTCGGAAACAACGTTTGATTTCATGTTCTGAACGTCATGGTGACGTTATGGAGTTCTATTTAACAGAGACATCAAAATCAGAACATTGTTAACCCACAAACACACGCGTCACACAGTGACCTACATATTTCCTTGCATTATAAGAGGAAGTAATCGACTCCAAACACACATCTCGAATTGAATTTTTACGACCAATATATAGGATACCTAAGTCATTTTATTAACTTCCGTCAGATTTTAAGCCTCCCTACATGGGCTACACCGGCATAGATACTCTGCGTGTTACGTTTTAGTATCTTTTTGCCTGGATCAGGCATGTGCTTCCACGCCCTACCATATCTCCTTATGGGAATTCATGCTTTTCTTAGGGTCCCTTACGATCTACTTCACCCAAATCTAAGCCTTCGTGTCAATGGGACTTTGTTAAACCTAGTCAAGAAGTATAGCCAACGTTCTTAAAGCCGAAATGCAGATAATAGCTAATGAATCATACCTTTCTGTACGCCACATGTTGTTCGCGCATAGTTTTTTCTCCAATCTACTCAAAAACCCACGAGTTTATGTCATGTGTCGCTAATAATGTTGTCAGTAACAAATTTATCATTTAATCTCGGTCGAATGATCTGACACATTCTGGATATGAACCAATCGTTGTGTGGCTTGTTTATTGCATCATATTTGTTTCTTTCTCAAAAATCTCGATGTCAATCGGTTTTAGGCGGAAATCCCTTTATCCCGATCTTCCTCGTAATGTCCTACGACATTTGGTACTCGCAGAAATACCGGAAGCTCCACCCATTATACCACAGGTTGGTGAAATTGCCCGTTATATTTCTTGTCTTACTGACGATGTTCAACAATCGTTTTGCTAGCAACTTAATTTAGCTTTACTGCGTTAGCATTTGCCCTGCTGACCTAACACTCCTGTTTGTTGAATGGCTATTGGTGTTCAAGAAGCCCGATGCATTGGAACAAGAATGTGTGTGAATGTCATCCGATCAGTAGAACTTTTTGATTGGAATTTCGCAATCTACGCCATTTTTCAGTTTCCACTTCAGTATGTTTTGCTAACGTGATACACCGTTTCTAGGGATATCAAATGACAATATTTGCTATGTAACAATATGGTTCTTTACGCAGGTTCTGGCACAGATGAACAGGTATCAGTTTTTCTACTACTTCATGTGTTCTGTGAATTTGATGGTTGATGACTGCAGCGAGGGTCACTTTCGAAATGCTTTGTTTGGTTGGCAAATTTAAATTTGTTTCAACTTTTTCATGGCTTCGCATGTCCAGTATTTCAATCGAGGTGATTTTTCTGAATTTCGCTCTGAAAGCATGTGCTCTACTCATACATTTCTCGAAACAACAACAGGAGGGGGTTAGGAATGCGATCGATGATGGCCGTATGTTGAAGCCACTGTTTGATAAGGCTGGTGTGACTAAACTGTTCAATCACATCTGGGGTGTGTTTGTGTGTGATAGATTTGAATGCATATATGTTTTTTACGTTTAACCCATCTGCGTGTGTCTAAGCTCATGTGATTGAACAGCAGTGACTGGCAAATTCACACCTTGCTTACTGTGTCTCCATTGTTTCAAGCGCATGAGGATCCTGATCCTATTGTCCCTACCTGATGAGTTCTAGCAACACGAAGCCTGTAGTGGGATGTGTGGTGGAAATGCATGCAAATTGAATTTTAGAATAACAATGTGTTTACTTCCCCTGGTGGATATTTTTGCGGATTCTGACCACATGCCTTTCCAGTTAACTAAATCCATAGCCGTTGTATATATTTGTTTTCGAATAGGGACATTTTTGTTTTCTTCAATATGGGACTTGTATACCGTATGTTTCCCTCCCTCTTCGAAGTCCTTGGCTTCGACTGCCATATACCACTTCGATCCGTTGCCACCGGAGGATTCAATAGATATCTGCAAACCGGAAAGTGTGAGGCAAGTCCACATGTTGTTTCAATCGCTAAAGCGATAAATTACCTCCAACCTTTTCGTGTACCGTTTTTCTTTTTTTTGGGTGGTTCGTTGTGAATCGGCAAATTTGTCTCGTCGCGTTAAATAGAAAGTTTTTCTATTTCTATCGGTATGGTATGGTATGAAATCACAGGCCTGATCCAGACAAAGTGCCGTATAGTAAAAGACTGCACGTGGGCTAAGTTACTGTCAGGTTGTCCCGGCCTAGACAGATATGAGAAATATAGAGTAGAGATTGTAGTGAGACTCCAGCGTGTTTCAGCATGCAGCTCACTATCCGTGACCAATCATTTTAGCACGGTGTTAGCCGCACAGCACATGCGTGCTGCACGACTGCACATCCGTGCATATCTATCAGTACGCCCAAGCTAGTAATCTAGCACTCCTATAAACGCGAAAACGATGTTTGACTTCGAACTTACTGTTTGTTAGAATAAGAAGCATAGAATGGCTCTTTTCATGTACACTCATTTTCGACTTTCATGCTTCTTTCGACTAATCCTAGTGTTCTAAAACGTAATCGTATAGTGTGTGTATGTATGAAATCACTAGCCTGATCCAGACAAAGTGCCGCACCGTCATCTACTCTACGTAGATAGAGTGGTCCCGAGTCAAAGACTTATACATAACTAATGTTTTGTCACGAAGCATTCATCCTTAGTCATTTCGGGAGACGTTTTGCTCCTGTAAAATCCATATGTTAACTTATTTCTTCACGTTTGAGAAAGCACGTGAATATTATGTTCAACAGCTGGATCAGCTGCATTGAACCGCCCCTATGTGAGCATTCAAATGGACGGGTCAAGTCGCTCGTTGCCTTCTGTTTCCAGATGTGATCCTTTGCCTGACTAAATGACGTCGTAAAGTGGAGTGATGCTTAGATTAGCCAGTAACTCACATCCGCTTTCTTCTCCTTTTAAACAGGCAAGTCACACAGAACGCGAGTCGTGGTATCTTCTCAAGCTTTTTTCTCTCATTACTTCCTGGTTATTCCCCGGAAGATGTGAATCAGCAAGATGCCGGTGTGAACGCAGTCACCTCCACGGTCCGACAGGCAATTACTTCGGCCGCTGAATTACTTTCACAATTACGACATGCACTGGATCTGAGAGCCGTGGAACAACAAGAACACGACGATCAGAATCGACCTGAGTAACGGTGATATTTCTTACTTTTCTGTCTTGATCATTAAAGCGACCAATGTAAAGTGATTTGACCGCCGTATTTTTCACACTCACTAACCGGCAGTTTTTTTATCTGATTGGGGTCTGTTTAATAATCTGCTATGGGATTTTTCGAAAGTTCGCAATTCGTGTTTTGCCTCTCGGATCTGTCTGTTTTTCGACTTTGGTAATTCCGTCCTTTATTTCTCCATGAATTCAAGATTCACGTTATTTCTAACAGTATGGAACTTGCGAAGCATGAGTGGGAGTCACAAACCCCTTTCGTTTGTGTTTGCCTCTATGGGAATTTTACACACCTGACTTATAGGAATCTCATTTCACTTAGAACAACATATAATGGGCACAATATCTTTCCATTAAATTCGATCTGGTGCACGTGGGTAATAAAGTAACTCAAACGCCTTATGGTGCTACGAAAACTGCTACTACCACATTTTGTTTCAATTTTATTAGGATATTCGTTAGTTCAGCAATACAGGAAAATATTCGTGGCTCAGGATGTGGATGGCGTTCGCCGAGCTTGCGTAGTTGCTCTTGGACGTTTCGTCATCAGGCTAGATGACTTCATCAGCAAAATTTCTTTCGAAGCGTCTTGTAGTTGGAATTCGTTGGTTATTATACCGGACAGGCAAACGATATAATAACCAACGAATTCCAACTACAAAACGCTTCGAAAGAAATTTTGCTGTTGAAGTCATCTAGCCTGATGGCGAAACGTCCAAGAACAACTACGCAAGCTCGGCGAACACAAATTGAACACCATATTCGTTACTCTTTGCTACTGTTCTCCTAGTTTTCCATCTCTGCACGCAGAACACTTGCCGACAATCTTTCAATGGGTTGCAATAAGCAGTATACCGGTTACCACTGTGGCATTGGTGACTTGTAACTCTTCGTTGCAGCAGTTTTGTGCTTAGTCAATAATTGCTGACGAATCCCCCCTCATTACGCTAAACTGGCTGATTTGTCGCGTATGAAAACAACGATTTCAAACCGCTGCTGTTAATTAGTTCCTACTCTATCTTGGTCATTTGACTGGGACTGCAACACCGATGAATTGTAGCATTTCCAATCCACCACCACTTCGAGTTTGGCTAATATCATCATCAGCATCATTGGCAGCACCTTGGTCTGACGAAGCTTCTGTGTCAGAAGCGAAACGTTACCCATAAACTACTCTCACAGATTCATTACAAACTTTATTTTTTCATGATTATGATTCCCCGATCTGTCACAAACATTTTCCATTACATTCAACAGTTCCAGATTGTACCACATGAGTAGGTAAACCGTTCCACAGTTGCACATTGCGAACGGAAAATGCATATTTGCGGCAGTTCGACCTACTATGCTGTTGGTAAAGTTTCAATTGGTGACCTCGCAGATGTGTGTTATGGGAAAGATGAAACATATGACCGCAAGGATGATTTGTCTGACACCACAGATTAGCCAAGTTACAAAAAGCTACCGTAGGTATGGAAATGCGAGCGGAAATCTCCACATTTAAACGCGTGTTTCTAGTAAATAGTTTAAACAGTCTACCGTCGCAAGATCATCATGGTGGTGGCTTAACGCATTTTCGGTATGGTCAATATCCTATATTATTATTATATTTATTTGCACAATCTGATACAGATATAGTGCCGTTCAACATAAACAATGAGATGTACAAAGCGAGAAGGGGGGTACAAAGCGTTGTCATCGGCATCGTTGAACGTAGGCATGATACTACCCGGTTGCCTACACCGAAGTAGGGGAGATTTCGTTTAGGGGGTCCCACCCCGAGCCTTTACCCACAAGGCAGTGGAGCGAGAGAGGTTCGCACCTATCGGTGGCCGGTGACCGACGAAGCGGTTCATACGCCCTTTTCTGGGAATTTCCAGTTCGGAGCCCGATAACCCCGTTGATAGGTTGGTGACTCAGTTTTTGCCTGTGCACCATACAATGTCCTTGGATAGGACAAGGGGCAGTGACTTTTGAAGCGGCGAGTCACATCCGCCGCGTCGTGGTGTCATCATTGGATTTTTGTGGCTTTTTATAGGGAGAACGCTTGCCAGGCGAAAACCCACCACACCCTCAGACACCACCGCCGAACCTTTCGTTGAGCTCGGAGAACCGAGCCCACCTAGCTGGCACCACGTGGAGGTATTTCGGCAAGCCAGCCAATATCCTATAACGAAATTTTGCACTTGGAAGGTGCAAAGCGCATACCAAAAGGTGATATGATACTACATAGGCGGTTTATAAGTAGTCTGATCATCCGTATACGAATTGAAGAGCAGAACTACATCGTCGGCATAATCTTAATCAAAAATTACTTATTGTAGTCTAGCTGAATACCCGTCGTCGGCATGTCTGCATCAAATGCGTCCATAATAGCGTCAATCACGAAACTGATCAAAAATGGGGATATCGGACACACTAACAGTTTGGAAGTTAGCTGATAGGCTTTTTTACGCCTTAACGCACCAAGAATCGGAGGAATAAAGTGATTGAAGTGTATTCACCTGTATTGTGTTGCTCACATCCCCATCCCTTACACACCACTACCGGTTTCTGGCTGTTTGCCGTCGTCAGGTGGAGACAGTAAGATCAGGTTCAGTGAGCTTTGAAGCAGTGGATTAACCCTTTAGCGACCAACTTTTTTGCTGATTAAGAAAAAATATTTTTTGTAAATTTTTTACACTGAAATTATAACTATAGGGCATAATTATACATATAAATACTTAAAAGCTTAATTCCGAAGGATAATTTATAAGAGGACCGTACGGTCCACTTGGACCTGAGACAGCTTAAACAAAAGAAGACCATACGGTCCTATTGGACTTGAGGGAAAATTTCATGCAAATTAGTGATAAATATTTCCTTTCTTTGTGTATTATTTTTTAAAATAGAACATGATTGTACAATATAAAAATCATATTTACAACTAGAACCAAATTTACAACTACACAGTCCTTTAACAGGGCAGTTACAGTTTCAAAACAGTTTAGTTTTGATGAAAAGCTTCAAAGCAGTTCCTGTTTCGCTCACAACACAGATGTACAACGCATTTCTTGCAAAACATGTGTATTTTGCCTTTGCAACCTGGGTTTTTACACATTCCTCTGTTCTCATGAAAAGTTGGTAAGTGATTTACACCATCATTCCTGATACTTTCATCTGGAATTGGTACTGTTGCTTTTCCTGTTTTCCTTTTCTTTGAATACTTTTGCTGCACACTCTCATCTGATTGTCTCCCTCTCCTCTAAAGAGTGTGCTTTCCACTTTTGATCAAGGAATTTGCCAGCTGCAGTTTGAAGTCACATAAGGATGTCTTATTATAGTATGCAACTCCCTTAGATTTTTCAGCTCTTCGCAATAGTAAGTAGCTGTTCACCACTGCCATGTCAAACAAGTGAAATATTAGTCTGAAATAATATTTCTTAGTGCGGAAATTCATGCGGTAGTATGCCATGTACTGGTCATGCAGATCAGTACCCCCCATATTATTGTTGTAGCATGAAACAATATTAGGAACTACTACCTGTATCCTCTCCTTTGCTTTGCGGTCAAATTTCTCTCGCTGATGTAATGGAGCAGACATCAGGAAACTAGAAGCAAGGCAAACAGACCTGTTATCATGCCATTTCACAGCAGTGATTGAAACGCCATCAATTTCAGTCATATGTTCATCAAATGAACCTCTGCCCCGCTCACGTAACTGTTTATCAGACTTAAATTTCAGCCCTCTAAGTCTTCTTTCTTGGACGGTTCCACATGCCCATATTTGCCTTGATGCCAAATGAGAAATTAGTTTCAGTGATGTGAACCAGTTATCAAAATAGATCTTGTGGTTTTTCCCATCTGGAATGGTTTCGGCCAAGTTCAGAACAGCATTGGAGCTTGGACCCAGATCAGGGACACCCGCCCTTGTCACAGGCATAATTTTTCCTGAGTATGGCAAGAAGTCGTAAACGATGCCAGTACTATCTGCAAGAACAAATATTTTATATCCCCATTTATTTGGCTTCTTGGGGATATATTGCTTGAGTGATGACTTGCCCTTGAAGGGAACTATTTGCTCGTCAACGCATAAATTTTCTCCCATAGGGATTTGCTTGAACTTCTCCTTCAAATGGTCAACAAGAAGTCTCACTTTAGCTAACTTGTCACTTGAATTCAATGAAGAATTGTCAACCAAATGTAGATTAGATTTTATGTTTTCCCATCTTTTACGTGGCATTGTTTGAGCAATGTTTTCATTCAAAGCATGAGCTGACCAATGAAGGCGAGTGTTATCAATTTTGGTCACTGACATTTGCATGCATATTCCCAACCACTGTTCAAATTCCAAATTAGTTAGATTAAGGGGTTTTGATGGATCGTTTTGCAGAGCATACAAATTAGTTTGTTCACAAATTTGTTCTATTAGGTCATCAGATACCAGACTCTTGAAGTAAAGCATTGGAGACTCAATGTTGTCATTCTCGATAAGATGGCTGTCAAATACGTGAACATCCTCTTCCGTATGTGATGTTCTCATAGAATGCCAATAAATACGATCAGATTTATTCCTTATGCTTGTAACTGCAGTGTCAACACAACGTTGTTCAGTAAGTATGTTCTCTTGATCCTTCACATTGTGTTCATCTTCACTTAAATTTTGCATGAGGGCTTCAAAATCAGGATATAGAACATCATCATCAGAAAAATCTGACTCTACATCACTTGTACAATCTAGTGTGGTTACTTTACTGGCGATGCTGCTGGGCTTCATCCTCGTACCTAATAACAAGAAACTTGTAGGTATATATTTTGCTCAATTCAAAAATCACTTGTTACGTCACATCGCCTTACTACAACACAGCTATAAAAGAATAAATTGCTGATAATAATTGACGAATGATTATGAACAAAAGATGGAATACATTTGGGAAATATTTAAATCCCAAAATATGTCGTGTATTCTGTGACAAAATATATATCAAGATTATAAATTAAACTATAACATTCGAATCATATCTTTTGTAGCTATATGATCTTTATTTATTTGAGGTTTTATATTCAAATGATCATGTCATACTACTTGGCTATGCAACAATCAAAGACTCTAAATAATGTGTTTGAAATACAAATAATTCCATTGTTATGTTGTTTTGAAATAATGAATATCATTGGAAATATTAATATCTGGTTAGACAATTAATTTGGTGATAATAAATAGTAATATTCGGAAAACGAATCATCAAGACCAACTAGACCATACAGTCCTCTTTTACTTGTGCCTTTCCCAAGACCAAGAGGACCGTATGGTCCTCTTTACAAAATATAATGTAAATATCTTGATAAAAACAAAAACGTCATTCTAAAGACTTTAAGTTTCAACTCAAATACTCATCTTTCACCAATGAATTATTTAGAGACAAATCTCACCTGGTGTATGTGCCATTTTAGTTACAAAAATGAACTTTTAAGGAGAACAGAACAGTACGTCTATAGCTCGCAAAGACCTTCTGCATACTGATGGAATGACGCACACTGAGAGCCAGACAGTCTAAGAACGATGCTTCGACATGTCTGGACTCGTTCAAACCTCGCAGCAACCGAATATTGTTCACTGTTTAATTATTAGAACAGTTATCCAAAAGAGGACCGTATGGTCCTTTTGGTCGCTAAATGGTTAATTGTCTAACCAGATATTTAGGCAGATATTAATATTTCCAATGATATTCATTATTTCAAAACAACATAACAATGGAATTATTTGTATTTCAAACACATTATTTAGAGTCTTTGATTGTTGCATAGCCAAGTAGTATAACATGATCATTTGAATATAAAACCTCAAATAAATAAAGATCATATAGCTACAAAAGATATGATTCGAATGTTATAGTTTAATTTATAATCTTGATATATATTTTGTCACAGAATACACGACATATTTTGGGATTTAAATATTTCCCAAATGTATTCCATCTTTTGTTCATAATCATTTGTCAATTATTATCAGCAATTTATTCTTTTATAATTGTGCTGTAGTAAGGCGATGTGACGTAACAAGTGATTTTTGAATTGAGCAAAATATATACCTACAAGTTTCTTGTTTTTAGGTACGAGGATGAAGCCCAGCAGCATCGCCAGTAAAGTAGCCACACTAGATTGTACAAGTGATGTAGAGTCAGATTTTTCTGATGATGATGTTCTATATCCTGATTTTGAAGCCCTCATGCAAAATTTAAGTGAAGATGAACACAATGTGAAGGATCAAGAGAACATACTTACTGAACAACGTTGTGTTGACACTGCAGTTACAAGCATAAGGAATAAATCTGATCGTATTTATTGGCATTCTATGAGAACATCACATACGGAAGAGGATGTTCACGTATTTGACAGCCATCTTATCGAGAATGACAACATTGAGTCTCCAATGCTTTACTTCAAGAGTCTGGTATCTGATGACCTAATAGAACAAATTTGTGAACAAACTAATTTGTATGCTCTGCAAAACGATCCATCAAAACCCCTTAATCTAACTAATTTGGAATTTGAACAGTGGTTGGGAATATGCATGCAAATGTCAGTGACCAAAATTGATAACACTCGCCTTCATTGGTCAGCTCATGCTTTGAATGAAAACATTGCTCAAACAATGCCACGTAAAAGATGGGAAAACATAAAATCTAATCTACATTTGGTTGACAATTCTTCATTGAATTCAAGTGACAAGTTAGCTAAAGTGAGACTTCTTGTTGACCATTTGAAGGAGAAGTTCAAGCAAATCCCTATGGGAGAAAATTTATGCGTTGACGAGCAAATAGTTCCCTTCAAGGGCAAGTCATCACTCAAGCAATATATCCCAAGAAGCCAAATAAATGGGGATATAAAATATTTGTTCTTGCAGATAGTACTGGCATCGTTTACGACTTCTTGCCATACTCAGGAAAAATTATGCCTGTGACAAGGGCGGGTGTCCCTGATCTGGGTCCAAGCTCCAATGCTGTTCTGAACTTGGCCGAAACCATTCCAGATGGGAAAAACCACAAGATCTATTTTGATAACTGGTTCACATCACTGAAACTAATGTCTCATTTGACATCAAGGCAAATATGGGCATGTGGAACCGTCCAAGAAAGAAGACTTAGAGGGCTGAAATTTAAGCCTGATAAACAGTTACGTGAGCGGGGCAGAGGTTCATTTGATGAACATATGACTGAAATTGATGGCGTTTCAATCACTGCTGTGAAATGGCATGATAACAGGTCTGTTTGCCTTGCTTCTAGTTTCCTTATGTCTGCTCCATTACATCAGCGAGAGAAATTTGACCGCAAAGCAAAGGAGAGGATACAGGTAGTAGTTCCTAATATTGTGTCATGCTACAACAATAATATGGGAGGTACTGATCTGCATGACCAGTACATGGCATACTACCGCATGAATTTCCGCACTAATAAATATTATTTCAGACTAATATTTCACTTGTTTGACATGGCAGTGGTGAACAGCTACTTACTATTGCGAAGAGCTGAAAAATCTAAGGGAGTTGCATACTATAATAAGACATCCTTATGTGACTTCAAACTGCAGCTGGCAAATTCCTTGATCAAAAGTGGAAAGCAGACTCTTAAGAGGAGAGGGAGACAATCAGATGAGAGTGTGCAGCAAAAGTATTCAAAGAAAAGGAAAACAGGAAAAGCAACAGTACCAATTCCAGATGAAAGTATCAGGAATGATGGTGTAAATCACTTACCAACTTTTCATGAGGACAGAGGAATGTGTAAAAAAACCCAGGTTGCAAAGGCAAAATACACATGTTTTGCAAGAAATGCGTTGTACATCTGTGTTGTGAGCGAAGCAGGAACTGCTTTGAAGCTTTTCATCAAAACTAAACTGTTTGAAACTGTAACTGACCTGTTAAAGGACTGTGTAGTTGTAAATTTGGTTCTAGTTGTAAATTTGATTTTTATATTGTACAATCATGTTTTATTTTAAAAAATAATACACAAAGAAAGGAAATATTTATCACTAATTTGCATGAAATGTTCCCTCAAGTCCAATAGGACCGTATGGTCTTCTTTTGTTTAAGCTGTCTCAGGTCCAAGTGGACCGTACGGTCCTCTTATAAATTTTCCTTCGGAATTAAACTTTTAAGTATTTATATGTATAATTATGCCCTATAGTTATAATTTCAGTGTAAAAAATTTAAAAAAATATTTTTTTCTTAATCAGCAAAAAAGTTGGTCGCTAAAGGGTTAATTTGGTGTTAATAAATAATAATATTCGGAAAACGAATCATCAAGACCAACTAGACCATACAGTCCTCTTTTACTTGTGCCTTTCCCAAGACCAAGAAGACCGTATGGTCCTCTTTTCAAAATATAATGTAAATATCTTGATAAAAACAAAAACGTCATTCTAAAGACTTTAAGTTTCAACTCAAATACTCATCTTTCACCAATGAATTATTTAGATTCAAATCTCAGCTGGTGTATGTGCCATTTTAGTTACAAAAATGAACTTTTAAGGAGAACAGTACGTCTATAGCTCGCAAAGACCTTCTGCATACTGATGGAATGACGCACACTGAGAGCCAGACAGTCTAAGAACGATGCTTCGACATGTCTGGACTCGTTCAAACCTCGCAGCAACCGAATATTGTTCACTGTTTAATTATTGGAACAGTTATCCAAAAGAGGACCGTATGGTCCTTTTGGTCGCTGAAGGGTTAATGGTAAACAAGGTTATACTTGTATGCCAACTGTAATATAGGGTTCGTACAACGAAGCACGATGTTCAGACACAGAATCACCTGTGTAATGAGAGGCGCTGAAGCAAGAAGCCGGTTAATGACGGGCGTCAAGTTTATTCACAAGTGTTGATTAGAGTATGAATTACGCACACCTTTTTTAAAATAGGTATAATTATAGATTCTCCTTAAAACTGGGGACTAATGCCCATGCACCATATCTGACGGACATGGTCTGCTAATGTTCTTAACAACGTCTCGCAACCATTATTGAACGGAAACGCGGCTAGTACATCAGGACCAGCTACTTTTAGTCTTTTCATTGTATTTATCCCGAGCTTGATTTCTGGTTCGCTAGGAGGCGTCAAATCAACTGAACAGGATTCACAAAATCAAATGATGCTGGACAGCTAAATTGTTCATGAAAGTCCGACGGAATAACTGTAAATGACGAATTTTGTGTAAAATTCCTTCTTATTTTCTGTTTGAACAATTGGATTCTTCTTAATTCTCAACAATTTTATCTCACATTGTTTTCGTGTACACATTTTCCTTATCCACTTTTATACCCCGTTTTGTTTTAATGAAGTAATTTATATTGCTTGGCTGCCATTAAATTCCACATATTTTTGCTCGTGGTATTTGGAGAAAACAGAGACGATTGTTCACCATTGTATTGGTAATTTTATTCCTTTACATTTATCATTTGGCAGTTTATCTTGTCAGCATTGGCTGGATTTATTGTTGTCATTTGGAACCTTTGAGCATTTTTGGCTCACATCATTTATACATCCCGGTACAGTTGATGTTTGTCCATTGTTATTGTCCATTAATCTTGTTGATAGAACCGTAGTAAACTCGAATCATTGTTTTGAATTGTCGAAATAAGAAACGGGTGGTCTACGCGTTAAACAGCGACTTTAGTCGTTACAGTTCTCAACTCGGATTGTTCTATTTGGAGAAACAGAAAATTGAATTGCTCATTTGGAAACGGTCAATTTGGATCGTCTGCCTATTTGAACAAGGATCAACTTGGATCTTCGTGCTGCAATTATATTTTGTTTGAAAGTTGATGACGTCCCCTGTTTTTCTGTTTTTTATATCTTTGTTTTTTTGTATTAATTGTTAATGCGTAAGAAATCGAAACGGTTGAACCCTACTGGGAAACATGTTGATATTGATTGTAATGACACTGTTGGTTCCGCCTCACATAGCTCTTGCATGTTGCCTCTAGGTAGTTCTAATTTAGAACGTAAACCCGAACAGTCCATGCGTGAGTAACAGCAGGATTTAGTGGCAGCGGAAGAAATGATAGCTAGCTTGTGCCGATCCAACAACAATCCGGTGGCTAATTTTCCTGTCGCTGATCGTCAACTTGAATCGGAAGTTGGCAAAGCGCCACAGAGAATCGTAAACGAATCTGCTTCACTGCCAAAGTTTGAGTTATCATCATTTGACGGCAATCCAGTGGACTACTGGAAATTTACAAGGCAATTTGAATGCGACGTGGAATCAAAAACGTGTGATTCTGGAGAGCTTTTGTTGTATCTCACATATTATTGCCGAAGTAAAGCTCGAAACGCAATCGACGCTTGCGTGATGTTGCTGCCTGGAGATGGATATAAAAGAGCGCGCAGCATTCTAAAGGAAATGTTTGGCCTACTTCATGTTGTTGCACGCTCGTTATTGAACGAGATGTTGAGTGAAGCAACATGGGTAAGAAACACTTCCGATAGTCTGTCAAACCTCGCCATGAGGATGGAAAACTGCCAAATTTGCTTTGAAGCAAATGGGTTGTGGAGCAGATTTAAATTCTGTAACCACCTTGGAAGGGTTATAAAGTGCTAACCTGTCGCCTTACAGCATCAGTGGGCTGATGCAGCGGAGAAACTCAGCATGGATGGTCACGAGTCGGCTTTGAGCACCTGACACAATTTGTGTCACGGCGTGCACGTATCGCAAGGAGCATGTTTGGGCAGCTGCTTGAAACAACTAGCTCAAACACGTATCATCAATCGCCTCGTGTATACCCAAATGCGAGGAGTGGTTTCCAAACCACTGAGAAAAGAAACGTTTTTGCTACCATTAGTGATGTAAGGCTTAGCATAGTAAGTTGCATTTGCCAGGCCTCTCATTAGTCGAAAAGTTGTCCGAAATTTATTTAATCGTATGTCAAATCGCGCTGGAAAATCGCAAGGCGCAATTTTCTTTGTTTTGTATGTCTGCGACCGTCACATGGCCCTGTGTCATGTAACGACAAGCCGTGGTGCACTGTCGAAAATTGCGGTAAACGACACCATACACTTTTGCATTACGATCAAGCTGCAGAGAAACCGTCTACAAATATACATTGCAGCCATGCGGCAATTAGTGCCGAAGTGTTCTTAGGCTCTATACCCATCAAGATCGAGACTCCGACTGGGCTTATAAATGCTGTAGCCTTATTGGATAGTGGGTCTGATACCACATTGATTCTCGAGGACTTCGTTGAGCAATACAAGATGCCTAATTGTCCTACGCAAGTTTCGTTGACAACTTTGGGGCATCACCGTAAACTTTATTGTGCATGTCTAACCTTTAAAATACACTCTTTTGGCGTACGTCAAGTAATCAATGTTGTAGAGGCTTACACAGTGAAAACTTTGCCGCATGTATCACAATGTTTGATAATGAACTTGAGTGAAAGGCCTGCATATTTGAAGGACGTTGACTTGGATGTGAGTGATCAGCTTGTGACTGTGCTGATAGGTTGTAATGTTCCTGAAGCACATTGGGCTTCGGAACAGCGATTAGGAGGCAGAGGCCGTCCATTTGCAACGAAAACGTTATTGGGTTGGATTTTGCAAGGACCGGCATACCGAACCTCAGGGGATATCGTCTGTTTGAATACTTTACTG
This sequence comes from Atriophallophorus winterbourni, assembly GCA_013407085.1. NCBI lineage: Eukaryota > Metazoa > Platyhelminthes > Trematoda > Plagiorchiida > Microphallidae > Atriophallophorus > Atriophallophorus winterbourni. Next base: position 15,259 of record JACCGJ010020172.1, read on the forward strand.
AAGAAAAAGTCAATAGATGAATGTAACAACCGTCAATGCAATGTAGACATATCCGCAGATGGAAATGAACGAACGCGTGATGACAAAGAAGCCTTGTCAACATTGTTACGAATGGGAGGTTTCTGCTTGACAGAGTGGATTTTCAAAGACCGTATGTTACTTGATGATGCGCCTGCGGATGACCGCGCACCTAACGTACGCGCCATTAGCCAAGATAAGCTACCGATGGAAAGAATGCTGGGTGTTAAATGGGATGCAGCCACAGACGCAGTTGCGTTTGATTTGAATCTTGCAAAACGCCCAACAACGAAACGAAGTTTATTGTCAGTAGTCATTAGTTTGTACGACCACATGGCTTGATGAGTCCTTGGATATTCCATGGAAAATAATCGCTACAACATTGTTGCAGAAAACCTTTGGGTTGAATAGATCTGATGTGTGATGATCTTTAGCTGGTGTGCGATTAGTGAATCAACAACATGCATGGGATCAAAGAGTTATGTGTTCCACGACGCATTAGCGAAGTAAGTGAATGTATGACATCCTCAAATCTACACATCTTCAGTGATGCCTCGAAATCTGGCCATGGCGCTGTTGCATATGGACGTTCATATAGTGATCCAGTCATGTCGCCGGTTTATCTCCTGTTTTCGAAATCTCGAGTGAATCCTTGGAAGACAGTATCGATTCCTAGGTTGGAATTTTCTGCAGCGGTTCTTGCGGTACCTATATATCTGTTACCAAAATCCGCTTTTGGTGAACTTGTTAAAAAACATTAACTTATGGACTGATTCGATGACCGTTTGTATTATTTAACCAATCGAACTAGTCGTTTCTTAACGTTCGTAGCGAATCGCTTGACGTTCGTACACGAATACCCGATACCATGCCAGTGGAGGCATGTTGGTACCCGATCTAATCCAGTTGCTGCTATGGAATTTTATCGATTAGAATTTCGGGTAAATGACCCAGACTTTCTAATACAAGCCATCGGTGTGTGGCCTGAAGTTGTTAATCCACAGCGCACCGAGCAGGCTGAATTTAAGCGTGCCAGTTGTAAAATAACGTCAATGAATTCGAAACGAGGAATAGACATCATTCGTCGTCGGTTTTCTAGTTGGGAAAGGCTTTTACGCTCAATTTCGTGTCTGGATGAAACTCATGAAAACGAATGCCCGGAGGCTGGCGTGGTGGCTCAAATAGGGCATGCTCGAACTTCTTGAAGGGCCAGAAGCAAAGCTGGAGGACGTGGTGAGTCTACGTTTGGCAAACGTTTCCTCTATAAAAAGCCACATATGTCCCGTGATAGCAATGCGATGTGGCGTTTGTGACACGCCATCAATAAAGTCACTCGCCGTTTGTCTTGCGTTTGTTTTGGGTTAAGATTGGAGTAGTTGGGTAGGGAGGCGGAACCAATCAGTTAGTTTAATTCAGAACACCAGGTTTAGAAGGAATTTGGCGGAAGGTGTAAATGACGAAATTTTTGTGTAGAATTGCTTCCTATTTTCTGTTTGAACAATTGGATTCTTCTTAGTTCTCAACAATTTTATCTCACATTGTTTTCGTGTACACACTTTCCTTATCCACTTTTTTACCCTGTTTTCATTTACTGAAGTAATTTATATTGCTTGGCTGGAAAATTCAAGAGATGGAATCCAAGGTGCAGAATGCGCTGAACTGCTGATCCCGTAATCACAATTCCGGCATGGAGCGGCGCGCACAAACTTCGCAAACACGGAAAAAGACAAAGTACGATGGTTTCACATTATATTACCCTGAAAAATGTACAATCAATAATAGTAATGAAGTATACATGCCCAAAAACGATAACCATAGAAGGCCTAAAGGTGTATATACAAAAAAAGAAGATAAAAAGTGAGAGTAATTCACTACAATACTCCCTACCAGAGCGTTAGTTAGGCTTAAAGGAATGATAACATACGCTCAAAATGTTCATCGGGTCACATAGTCAGCAAGACGTTTAGGCCAAAACACATGTCTACCAGTTCGAGTTTCGACGGAGATGGAAGGGACTGGAGGATTAAGATGAACATGGGGGGAGGTAGGCACATGAGGCTTGGTGGAGTTTTCGATTTCAGCTCAACAAAATCAGGTTCCAGGCGATCAATAGAAACCGTGTCACGTCGACTATTCATATCCAGAACGAAGTACCTGAGTTTCCGCTGAATAACTCGGTGTGGTCCATGATAGGATGGTTGAAGTGGCTTACATACAGAGTCACGTCACACAAAAACAAAATCACATGTATTGAAATAGGGTGATTTCTTTTGTTGGATAATGCGATGTCGAGGAGGCTCAACATCCAACTTGGACATAAACAATCGCAAACGAGTAGTGTAATCTGACACAGGAGTTAATGACTGGCAAGGCACAACGAGTTCACCGGGAAGACACAAAGTAATTCCAAAACTAACTTAGCGACTGAGTATTGCCTGACTTCTTTGATAGTAGAACGAATTTCCAGCAGAACAAGTGGTAAATTCTCAGTCCATCTATGAGGATCGGGTTCGGCTGGTAGGCAAATTTGCTGATGTCCTGACAGCCAAGGAGTCGATTCAAATCCTGGAACAATGTCGATTGAAACTGAGCGCCACAGTCGGTTGTGATGATAGATCGTGTGCCAAAATTGACAATCCAGGGTTCGACGAAGGCGCGTGATACAGTCTCAGAACATGTGCCTTTGATCGGAACAGCAATCCGCCATCGAGTAAAGCGATTAATCGCCGTTAGGACGAATGAATATACGTTCGATGAAGGCACAGAACTAACGAGGTCAAGATGCGGATGAGATAACCGACTGTTTGGATGCCTAAAAGGGACGTAATAGTGACGTGATAGTATGTCGAGATAATTTGTTCGTTTGACAAGGAATGCAATGCTGGACCCAGATTCGTATATTCTGATTCATGGACGGCCAAACGAAACGATCTGTTATTAGCCTCACGGTGGCGAGCTTTCCAGGATGAGACATCGAATGAAAATGATCGAAAATGGCACGTCGTAGAGAAGAAAGTACAATTGGTCTATGTTTTTCTGCCGAAATATCACACGTCAACAAGATATCAGCGTTGGGTGACTCGATTTGCTCCAAATTCAAGGATCGACACTTCGCGAGTTTCGTTGTATCAATCTCAGTTTGATTATTGGCCAGAAATGAGAGATCGAATCGTGTGCCTGCAGATCAAAGAGAAATGTCAGATCTTGATGGAGCATCGGCAACCAAGTTCGATTCTCCTTTGACGTTACGAATATCAATAGGGAATTGAGAAATGTAATCTAAATGTCGAATCTCGCGCGGCGAATGACGATCAAGTTAAGATTTCCGAGCAAACCTTAGCGGTTTGTGATACGCAAAAATGATGAAGTCACGACCTTCCAATAGGTGACGGAAATGCCATATGACTAAATATATCAGAAATAATTCGCGCCAAATGTGCTGTAGTGTTTTGTGCCGGATTATGCTTTTGCGAATAAAATGACAATGTACGGATTGTGTTCTCATGATGTTGTTGTAAAACAGCTCCCACATCCGAAATGGTGGCACCGGTATTCAACATTAAATGAAAGTTCGGGTCTGGATCAATGAAAAAAAGTTCGGTGGCACTGCAAAGAACCTTTTGGATGCAGCGAAAGCTTTATGTGCCTCTGACGAAAGCTGAAGTGATTTGGCTTTGGAATTGAGCAAAGAAGTCAGCGGTTCAATGATTTTTGCACAGTTCGGAATGAAACGGTGGTAAAAATTGATCATAAAGATAAAATGGCGCAACTGAGTTACAGTTGTTGGGACGGGAAAGTCGGAAATCGCCAGGCATTTTTCAGAAAGAGGTGTAATAAGGATCGTGTGAGCCGATGACGGAGAAAATCAAGTGATTTTTCGCTAAAAGTTCATGTATTAGGTTTGATCTTGATTACGTAATTTACTAAGCGCTCTGAAACAAGACGAATTGGTTTTTGCGTGCCCCTTTGGAGAGTTGCTGGCAATCGAGACGTCATCGATGTATGCGAAGGCGAACAGCAAGCTTTGCACGACTTCGTCGCTGAAACTTTGAAAGTTTGTACAGCATTTCTCAGACCAAAGCGCATTCGAGTGAATTAGTATAAGCTGAATGGAGTTGCGACTGCCGTTTCACGTATGTCTTCCTCGGCTACCGGGATGTGGTTGTAAGCACGGACAAGATCAAGCTTAGTAAAAATAGTTGTGACACAAAGATTCAAAGAAAAATGGTGGATATGTGGTACGGGGTATTTGTCTTGCAACGTTCGGTTGTTAAGAGCGCGGTAGCCACAACATGGCCTCCAGTCATCCGGGGTTTTCTTATAGTGATGACGACCAGAAACGGGAGTAAAGGCGGTTGATTCCAAGCTCTATCATGTGCTTAAATTGTGGGTCTTGCAATTTTCAAGTTTGGATGGAGTCGCTTAGGTCTAAATGAGAAGGGGGATTCACTTGTGACAATGTGGTGTTTCACAGAATTGGTAACTTAGTATGTCGGTCGTGGGGGTTGCATGATGGATGGGAATTCATGCAGTATAGGTATATCTCGAATGGATGCACTCAAGTGCGCTTCATCAGCACGAAAGTGAGAAAACTGGGTACAGAGATGGACATTCACCATCTAAACTAGACCTAGTTTTGTCTGAAGGTCCTAAAGATGTCCAAAACCTCTCTTACAACTCGCCTTTGGGGAAAAGTGACCATGTCACCATCATATTCCAGGCAATTCTCTGTTTTATTAAGCCACCAGTCAAATACAGGCGTAATCTAAATGGAGTTGACTGGAATGCCGTACGACTTCCCGCTTCACGATGTGACTGGTTCTCTGAAACCAATGACATCGAACGTAAATGGTAAGTTATTAAGCGCAATATTTCAAGTCTTCAAAACCTCTATTGTCCTTTTTGACCTGCACGCCTAAAGAACAAGCCACCTTGATGGACTCCTGCGGTGCGACGCAACATTATTAGGCGCAACAGACACTGACGAAGATATAGAGCCTTACCAATCTATAGAAATCGGTCGTGCTATAAGGCTCCGAGAAACAACACAGTAAAGCTACAACGGATGCTTAGGCGAAGCTACGAAACTTACCTGGCGAACTCTGCTAAAAGAACCCTATGAAGTATTTTAGTTATGTTCAGTATAAGGGTAAGACAAGGGAGCACATAGGTATCCTAATATTAGACAATGGCGAGAAAGCCAATTCTGACCCCGGAAAGGCAGCAGCTTTGCTGGATTATTTTCAAAGCGTACTTAGAATGGATGGCGGGGATTCGATTCACTCAGTCCCAACTCTTAGTACGGAATTGGATGCCTCTATAAGCGTAGTAGTTTTTTGCCCGAATGATGTCGCTCCTATCCTAAAGAATCTAGACGGTAATAAATCTGCCGGACCTGAAGATGTGCATCTTAAAATTGTAAAGGAAATATCTAAAGTACTAGCAAGCCTCTATGTAAGATATACAACGAATCGCACTGCAAAGTCATCCTACCAGATGACTGGAAGAAAGCTATTGTCGTACCCATTGCAAAGGGAGGTTGCACAAACATAGTTAAGAATTTCCGACCGGTAAGCTTGACTAGTGTTGTATGTAAAAGCTTGGAGAGACTTATTAGGGATCAGTTTTGCAACCACCTCCTGCACAATTCATCGTTAAACACGGTTCAACATGGGTTTCTTAAAAGAAGGTCGTGTCTCTGGAATCTTTTATACATTTTAGATAGATTTTCCAAGACATTGGATGAAGGCGGATGGGTAAAGGTCTTTTACTTAGACTTGAGTAAGGCGCTCGACTCGGTTAGTCACAGGTTCCTATGGATGAAGCCCGCGGTCGAAGGCATATCTGGTAAGCTTCACGACTGGATAATCAGTTTTCTCCGTAATAGAACCTTTCAGTTCCGTTTAGGTGATACTACCTCTGAATTCGTAATAGTTACCAGTGGAGTCCCACACGGTTCAGTATTAGGCCCAATACTCTTTCTGATCTTCATCGATGAACTGACATCGCAGTTGTCATGTCCCTGCTACAAGTTTGCCGATGATATCAAATTCACCAGATCCAGTGATCACGGTGATTTGTTTAGAGATATTGAAAATGTCATTAAATGGTCGCAGAATTGAGATTTTCCTCTTAACTATAGTAAATGTCATCTGTTGTCTGCAGTAGTCGACGGAATTACAGTAACTGCGAATAACGGTAGGATTGACTTTCAATCTATTCAGAGGGTTAAGGATTCCGTATAGTCGTAACAACGGACTTCAAATGGGCTGCGCAGTGTGCCTCAGCTGCACAACGAGCTAAAAGAAAAATCTTTAGGCCTTAATCCGTTCTGACATGTAGAAGCCTTGAGCCCCTACTTTCGAAAAGACATATTACCAATAGAAACAGTCCAACGCCCGGCTACCGAAATGGTTGAAGGTATGTTTGGGAAAACATACGAAGAACGTCCAACTTCTTTAGGTGTCTTCTCATTTCGGCGTCGGCGTCTTCGGGGCTATCTTATAGAAACTTCCAAAATCTTGAAAGGCTCTGGCGACGAGTGTTGTCAAATCCTGTTTTCTCGAGCGATCAAACCTTCAACAAGAGAACATACATTGAAGCACGCAAAAATGGAGGCCGTCTGAATCTTAGGCAACACTTTTTCAGTGAAAGAGTGGTAAGCATCTGGAACAACCTGCCTGAGGAACTAATCGCTTGCACATCAATAGGTGCATTCAAAAGGGGTTTAGATACCTTGTGGCATGAGCTGTTCCCAGACCTTTTTCCGTGAATATACAGGTCGTCTGTCGACAGAATTGTCCATTTTTTGTTCATTTGAAAAAATCCTGTTATATAATGCCTAGTTTTAAATGTCATGTTTTAAATGTGCGCACCATTTTTATAGCTAACCGCTCACCGGCTTGGTGAAGAGAAACCCTTTCCGTTTTTCTCAGTCGCAGCTACAAATTCTGGGACCGAAGGACGTTTCGAAAAACACCGGACGTATAATCGCATACGGCGAGGATACCAGTGAAGAATTAACCAACTTTGGCAGTGGTGGGCGCTCCTTTGAAGCTTTCCACCGACAGAAATTCTGGACGCTTGATTGGCTTATCAGCCATTTACAGTCCTGTGCCAACTGAAACTCCGAAAAAGCGTATGAAGAACAGTAATGCTTCTACTCAACCGAACTGGATCAAATTATCCAGAAATTAAACGGTTTGAGTAAGCAATCGGAGGCACTGAACGGCAATTCTTCTTCTTCAAAAACTAGAACCCGAATTGTACTAGTTTTTAACCGAGTGGAGACTTTCATGAGGGAATCAAAAATTTGGAACGATTGTAATCGCAGATGTATCAGCGATGTTATACGGATGGTAGGTTTAAGGCCTTCTACTCCTACGATGCGAGGTCACCGTGTAGGGAGATGGAAGATAGATAACCGCACTGAGCCAATACTCGTAGAATTCAAATACCAGGCTGATCGGGATGCGTTATTGCCTAGGGATGAATACATCGCCAAAACATTTCTAGACAAGATTCAGGTTAAGCCGGACAACCCTCTTTCTCATATTAGACAAAACCTTCTCGCTTCAAATCATAGAAACCTAGTTTTAGGGACATCTGCTATCCGGAAGCCTGATGCAAACCGAAGCGCTGGTGAATCCGTTACGATCTTACCGAACAGCACATCGCCACGATTCTTGCTGTCCGGATTAGACGACGTTGACGGGCTTATCACAAATAAAGATGGGAGCCAAGCAAATTTCTCTAGTTGTTCCTCTTCGATGGATGCGGCCTCAATCCTCAGGCAACGGTCCGTAATATCCTGCAAGAGGCTGTTGAACCAGATACTCTTGCTTTACGTAGCACGTTAAAAACGTACACCTCTCTCGGGTGCTTCGACCGAGGGCCAAGCAGGATTAGTTTCAGAAGCACGCAAAACCAGCGCCCCAGCGCTGTACGCTAATGTGTGCCGCATAAGGAATAAGTGGGCTGACCTCTCTCTTCGTGTGGCTGAGTTGAACCCCAAGGTTATAGCGCTTCCTGAAACATGGCTGTCCGCGCTTGATGATGAGCCAATAAACATCAGCGAGCAGTATCTCGTCATAAGATGCGATAGACCTGGCATTAGGAGAGGCGGTGGCGTTGCACTACTCCTAGAGTAAGGCTTGCACAATACGGGAACGGGTATATCCCTAACCGGTGAAAACTTACAAGTTGTTACGAGTATCCTGACTTCCTAAAAGTTATCCCCGGCAGTTGCTTGTGTCTACGTCATACCCAGTGCATCCCAACAGGAGATTACACCGCTAATTGAGACACTTGACGGCTTGTATCAATCAGCTCCCAGCCTACTCATCTTAGGTGATTTCTACCTTC
>JACCGJ010020173.1:0-21869 GCA_013407085.1 Atriophallophorus winterbourni
ACGGAATAAGTCGAATCTTGAATAATGCAGGTATTAGAGTAACATATAAGGGAGGTAGAACTCTCCGCTCCGGATTAATGCATCTCAAAGATAAGACTCCTTTAGGTTGTGCGACGAACTGCATCTACAAAATCAAATGCAAGGTTTGCGCGGGTGTTTACATTGGGCAAACGTCTAGAGAACTCTGCACTAGGGTAAACGAACATAGGAAACGAATAGGAAAGCAACCCCTCAATCCCAGTGAATATCAATCACTGATTCGGGATTCTGCCCTAGCTGAACACGTGCTAGACACTGGACACAGCGTAGATCTTGATAACGTGGAAGTGATAAGACGGGGTGTGAAATCTTATAGGAAAAGAATTCACGCCGAGGCTGGAGCGAATGCGGTGAGCAAGGTGGATGGGGCGAATATCTTAACAATCTGGCGTTCGTTTCTGCAGCGGATAAGTATTAACGAACATGACACGTAATGCGCACATGATTAAATAAGCAGTGTGTCAGCAGACGCTGTTCACACCTGTACACTTAATAAACAATATAAGTTGCCTTGATCTCCCCTGTCTAGCTTAGAGAAATCGGGATTGGTCAAAACACGCCATTTAAACCTGAACACTGTTCGTACCAACACCCTTGGTCTGACGAAGCTTCTGTGCTCAGAAGCGAAACGTTACCAAAAACTAGCTATAACCGACTCATTGCAAACTTTATTTTCATGATTATGGACTCCGAATCGGTCGCGAATATTTTCAAATACCTTGGTCGAGATCAATTAACGCTGTGGTTCAATCAGCATGATTAAACGTGTAACACATGTGACTTAAGTTAAATCGTATTGAAATGTAATTAAATATAAGCATAATTTCAATTTAAAATACTACTTGTCCATTGTAGTGCCGAGAGCCATGTCCGGGAGATCTTTACTCCATCTACCTGGGTGACTGCTTTTCAACAACTTTTGTGATTTCCACTGATTCAGCGTGCATATGTTCCATGTACAGCTTGATGTATGAGATCAGTTCATAATTGGTACACTCTCGATAATTGTTGTGTTGCTGGTTTCCTTGGATAGTTCTCAACCAAGTTGATACCCAAAATCACTGTCCAGCGATGTAGAGAAAGTTAAAATCCAATTGATCGTAAAGTAACGATTTATTTGCACTCTAATTTCAGAGATACATTAAACAAGAGTTAGCAATGCTATTATAACTCAGATCGGAATTTTCCACGATGATAGATTCTATAAGTTTATGTAGTACTTCGGTCATAGCAGAATTTTATGTCACATTTATATGTCGTTTACAACATTTAAGTCGTAGCAAATACCCGTGGATTTTGCTAACGATTCCCAGTGTCCATATGATTTTCCAACCCTGTAATCTCTACGCAGAACATTTTTTCTGCGTAGAGTCCCGTGATCTCAACTGTATCAACCTTCCATTTCATGTTTTTTTTGCTTTATCAAGAATCAAGATTTTATGGTGAAAAAAGCAATTGCTTTACATGTACCATTGGATGACAGCTATTACAAAAAAGAAAATGTAATCAAAAACACATTGTTGTATGATTGTCTGGATTCATATTGATTCAATACACAGGGATGATTATGGGGTGTTTTTGGATATATGCATCTAGTTTTGCTTTAAAAACATCAAATGTTGTTGCATTCACAACGTCTTGTGGTAGTGCATTCCATAGAAAGCAGATACGCACAGAGAACAAATGGCGCCGACAGTCAAATCTTGAGTGCGTTATTGCGAGGCAACTTGAGTGACTACGTGTATTCCGAGGGGAGATTATTTTCATTAGATCTCGGAGCGGGTGGTTTTCGATTCTCAGTATTTTGTAAGCTAGAATAACGTCGCTCCTCATTCGCTTCTGTGTAAAATCAGGCAATCCTATTAAGGCCTTTCGCTCTTGATATGGGACGTGCTGCATCCCATCAACTAGCTTTGTTGCTCGGTGGTGAATTCTATCCAAGAGGTCGATGTCTTTGCGCAGCCACGGTGCCCACGCTGGGATCAAATAGTCCATCGTTGGATGAATGTAAGTATTAATAATGCGGGAAAGTGTTTTGGGCGTGAACCGCCCGAAAATTCTCTTCAGGATTCCTAATATACCACATGCCCGATTAAAGACTTTTCGACAATGCATATTCGGTTTCAGGTTATTAGTGATCCAAATCCCGAGATCCTTCTCGGTGGTGGTCCAAGTTAGGTTTTCGTGGCCTAGATGATATGTGTGGTCGTAATTACGGCCAAGCTCTAACATATTACATTTGCGTAAGTTGAACGGCATTTGATTTAATAGGGACCAGTGATACAGAGCATCAAAGTCCTGTTGTAGCATCAAACAATCTCCAGTAGATCGAATTTGCTTTCATATCAGCAAAAAGAACTAGCTTACACCGCACTATTTCAGTAATATCATTTATGTATAACCGGAAAAGAATATGTCTGAGTACTGAACCTTGAGGTACCCCGCTCGTGGCATCTATACCTTTCGATAGCACCCCGTCAATGCGAACTCGCACATGCCGATCGGTCAGATAATCTGTTAACCACGATAGTAGGTTACCCCTTATTCCATAATGCGCTAGCTTTTGCAGAAGCAGGCTGTGATTGACCTTGTCAAAAGCCTTTGGTACATTAATATAACAAGCGTGAACCGTGTAGCCTCGGTCGAGCGACAGAGTCCAGTCGTTTAGTGTGATCACTATATTCGACAGACAAGATCTGGTCCGGCGAAACCCGTGTTGTGCTGTTGACAAAAGACCTTATGTTATGATTTGTCTTTCATCATGTGGTCGAGGGTTGTTCTATGTTGGTCTATGCAACAGCAAAAGTTCGGATGGTAAAATTCCATCTTCCGCGCTTAGATTTCTGGTTAGGGTTATCTGCATGGTAGTATCCATACTCTTGTCTCACTTCTCTTTGAGCATAGTTTTATTGAATGTATTCAAGTAACTTTGCACTTAACCATTTTACTGCGTATGTTGTTGTACTGATATGGTTTAAGCCACTTTATTAAGAGGACTGCTCGAAGTCATTGGACATGAGCTGACTTCCTTGTCTGTGACCAAATGATCCTTGCAGGCAAAGCAAGAAATGACCTCTTGCAGTTCCTTAATTGTTGTACTGGTTCTTGCACTTGCATAGCAAGCATTTGCTGTAAGAGTCCGCCATAAGAAGGTACGATGTTCTAAAGAATGGTGCCATGAAAATGAAAGTGTTCATCGACCAGGCTAACTTCGGGATCGTTCACGAATGCAGTTCTCACACCTGCAATTATAAGTTTGATTGACATTTGTAGCATGACTGGATAATTTTATACTCTATGCATGGCCAATAGACGTAACATCATACTCGGGACTTCATCCGGTTCATTACAGGATGACTCGCATGAAAATGATTCAAAACCTTAGTTTGTAATAATTTTGAGATCAACATGCAAACTGCAAACGCGAAACATGTGTCTTCTTTAAGAAAGTTGTGACTAGTAAGATCAAATATGTCAGGTGTCGCAACTGTTCCCAAACGTGTCATGCAAAATGTGACAAATCATTGACCCCGGAGGTGATATCGTTCCTTAATGTTGAAAGCATGCCTGGTGTATGCTACGTGTGTAAACATTGTCCAACTAAACCAAACTCAGATTTAGTTGCTCAACGCCACTTTACAAAAGTGACTGTTAAAGCCCCGTCTGCGCGAAACTTCCCTGGTACACAACAATTTCGTGAGCCAAAGCTCGTCTGGAGGTTCAGCGAAAACCCTTAAATTATAAACCAAAAGTCACGGTCTAAAATACTCTTAAAGTGGACATGGTAGATATTCGAGCTAAGGCAGTTTAAACGTCCCCCAAACAGCGAAATCGGCAGGCACACAGTGTACATGCGCTCCATGAACTGAACGTGATTTGCACCAATGTAAATTAAACGCGTGCCACTTTACTAAGGGACAGGCTGAAGCACGAAAAAGAAGAACGGAGAAGGTTGTGCATCAGTATGGACTTGGAACCAGTCGGACCACTACCATTGATACGACTGAATCGTAAACCTACTTCATCAAATCTGGACCAGCCATTACTGCTTACAATCTCGGTCAACATTTGAAGGGATCTAGAAAACATCTTACTATCCGCTTTTCTCCTGCGTAGGAAGCGTTCGGATACCACTGCAAGGATCTTCGATGATGTACCCTGGTTGGTAATGGCCCGAAACGCTCAGCAACAATCCCGAGCGCAGAAGAGGAATGATCGAAGTTTAATCCTTTTGGGGGTAGCAAACGCTGATGAAGAAACTGATAAAGCAGTGCAGAGCAAACACAATCAGCTGCAATAGCGATTCCTCAGTGATATACTTGTCTTGCATGATGTAGCTGTGACGGACACGTTACGCATCCCAAAAACTACGAATTATGGGGCATCGGTCCTAACTCCTGAAAATATTGGAAAGAAAGATGCAACACTATCCAATAGAAACATCACCGATTAAATCAGTGTTTGATGTGTCAGAAACAAATGCAGCCGACACTAAAGATCACTGTATTCCAACAGTACAACCTCAAAACGATCAGGCATCCTTGCAAGTAAAATACCTTCAAATGCCAACTCATGAAAAGCCAGCCTAACAGATATTATGCACTCCGCTAGCTTACTTTCCCATACCTCATCCTTGTTGAGAAAAACTACTATAAAATGATTCTACACCAACGCACATTGTCAGCGAAACGAGAGGAGGAGGAGTAGCTTTTTATTATAGCCAAAACCGTCTGTGCCGTGAGATTACAGATCCAGGCAGACTCCCTCGAACGCGCATTCAGTGAGTTGTTGTACAATATTCCTATTTATATCCATATCGCATGTAATACCCGATACCCCAGAACCGATGTACCTTCACTCTTGGAGCTAGTTCTGACAAGCAATGAAGACGACATTGATAACGTTGCTTACTGAAGTCAAGTCGTCATCCAGTTTGACTATCTGTTTGAAACTGCAAGAAAAAATGATGATCGTGAATCAGTTAGACAGATCAACATTATGGCTTTGAGTGATGCTCTTAAAAACACGATTAGCTACCAACCAGAAACCAACAACGTACATGAGTTTTAGGATTGACTCATATTTAATATCAAGAATTCAAATATAAGCGAGCTCCTAATTTATTCTCAGGAACTCGAGAAAAAACCTCTAATTTAACCTAAGAAGCCGAACTCGTAAGTGGTTAAAAGTACGAAACATTGCTTGGCAACACCATGGGCAAAACCCATCATCAGAGACCTGGGAAACATTCCTTTTACTGCGGAACAAAGTAAACAAATTTTTCATCGAAGAACGGATATCGCGCATGACGGAGCTTAAATTTATCGTATGGTTAACGATCAAGCTAAGGTGAAACCTGTAGTTGCGTCCGTGAATACGTCAGTTGGACCAACAACAACTGCTTCAAAAACTGCTGAATCTATAGCCACGTTTTATACATCAGTATTCAGCCCCAGAGAACGTGGAATTTACATCCCAAATCAAACCATTTCGATTATGGTTGACATAAGTGAAATAAGTCACGTCGAAACGCGTCCTTCAAGCATTATTCCATCTAAAAACCGGAAAGTCTCATGTGGCTTTCTGAATAACCTTGCTAATATTGCACCAATGTGCGAATTTGTTATACAAACCACTCACGCCTGCTACCTAGATATTTCCAAAGTATTTGATCGCGTTAACCATAGCCTACTACTACAAAAGCTTGAAAGGCTTGGTATCACTCGAAAAGTCGCACTATCCATGTACGTGTTGACGGTGATTATTAAAACCAATTGCAGCAACTAGCGGAGTTCCCCAAGGTTTCGTCCTATACACGATCCTCTTTCTGGTTTATGTCAACGAAGTACCCGGACTTGTTCGATATAACATTTCGTTATTTGCGGATATGGCGTTGCATCCGTATCCCAGAAATCTGTTTGCTATGACAAAAAGTTCTTTATAGGCTTTACAGCTGGAGTTTGAAGAACAAACTGCCGTTTACCTTCAACAAATTCAGGCTCATTAATGTGGGGAATCAAGTAGAGTTCACATACCATATAGGTTCACATGTCCTTGAAAAATGCAGTGAAGAAGATTTGGGTGTCACGATATGCTCCACTTTTAAAACCTCACTTCAAACCAACACTGTCTTTAAGAGCAACACTTGTCCTCAATCTATTCAGACGGGTATTTGGGACATTTTCCACCAATATATTCCCAATGATGATGAATACATATTTGAGACTAGTCATGGAATATGGTGTGCAGTCATGGTTCACGAAGAATGTTGAACTTATGCAGCGAATCTATCGCCGCTCAACAAGATTAGTTCTCGGCATCCGAAACAAGCCTTACAAAGAAAGGATAGCTCAACTGAATTTGTTCGACTTTCCCTATCGATGAATCAGAGGAGACATTATCCTACTTTACAAAATATTCCATACCGAAAACCATCCTTTAGAGGTTTAATTCATTCTCTGATATAAGAGAAATTATCGGACGCTTTAGTATATGTTGGTGGTACCCCATTCTCGCCTGAACTATAGAAGGTATTTTTACTCTGTACGTGTTTGTTTTACTTTGAACAGTTTGCATTCTACCGTTGCTCATTTCACTTGCTTGCATGAATTTAAAACGAAATTAGACGAATTTTTATTGCATTATTTGTTTCCAGAACACACATATAGTGCTTAATCTAATTCATTATCTTGTTTTATACAATTAAATTTCAATTTTTACCATCCTATGGTTATTGTTAAGCTTGTTGCTTTTTAGACCATCCAACATCTAAAGTCGGGCCGCAGTATTTTCCTGCATTTTATTTTACTTGCTAAGAAAAGCAAAAGGACATCGGCTTTGACAATTTTTCCGGTCAAAATGAGTTTGTCATCGAAGTGTGAGATGCGGTTAGTCTCCGAGTAAAATAGGAACCAGTCACTTATGAGATGCATCACGAAAAAACGAGCAAATGAACCTATCACGAACGGAATCAAATTTTAGGAGAAACGTAGAATTTTAACTGAATATTTTGCGTATCTTTGTTTCTTTGCAAATTAGGAAAACTAGGTATGCTAGCGCGGCAATGACTAGGATCGGTGGTCGATTTTTCTACTAGCGTGTATCCACATCAATCTAATACATGTGAACACAGTCAAGGTCAGTTGAAACAGCGGCCCACAGGCGTAAATTACATAACTAACGGGGCTAAGGTAGAGCTATTTTTGAAGAAAAACAAATCTGATTTGACTAGTAGGTATAAGTGCCGATCGCCAGATTGTGGAGATTTCTGCCCCACCCACTTATTGACCGCCAGTCGACCTGCCTTGGTAATTTCGACCACCTCCGCATGTAGGCGTTCGCTATATGGTTGAATAACACGTCTCAATATTTCCACATTGTCTAGATCGACGCTATTGCTTGTATCTAAAACGTGTTCTGAAAAGGCGGAATCACGGATAAGCGGGCTGTATCCGTACACGCTTTCGGTGTTCTTCGATTATAGTGTGAATTTCCCTGGAAGTCTTCCCTATTTAAACAAGCGAACAATCCTTACTGTTGATTCTGTAGATGCTGTTCGTTACGCTAGATAAAAGTATCTTATCCTTGAGGTGCATCAGAACCGAACGGATATTATTCCCTTTCTTATAAGTTACGCCTATGTCTTCAGATGTGCATTTTACATATAGTATACAAACTGTATCTCGCCAATTTTCCTCCGATTTTTCGGACGGGTATTTAACCTTCATCAATTGACGTTTCACAAATCTTTTCGGATAACCGTGGTCTATGAACCTATGGCTAGCTTCAACGGTGCGCTGTTTGGCTATTCGGCCGCTGCACTGTGGTTCTATTCGTATGGAGAAAGAACAAGCTATGGATCAGAAGACCGTCTTGAATGCGCGGAAGGTTATCGATGTACAGCATCTGTATCAATAGGTTCCGATAGACAGAAGTTTTTATTTTCCGTCACTGTTGATGCTAACAGTACCAAAAATGGAAGTGTACTGTGTAAGATTCCACTCCTTTGTGACAGAAAATACGTGGGTTCATTTCATTGAACGAGTTGAAGAATGCCCTCAAATGATCTTCGCTTAATGATAACAAAGTATCAGCAACGTAGCCCACCACTGATCCCTGGTCATTCCCAAGAGACGTGACACAATGTAGGGCCTACTATAGACTATTTAGTGAAGGTCAAATCAGTGGTGGTGGGTTGACTACTACTTAATAATGTTCCCTGTCTTGACTATCACCGTTGGTCTGACGAAGCTTCTGTGTCAGAAGTGAAACGTTACCTAAAACTGCTGTAACAGATTGCACTCAAATTTCTTTGCATTATGAATACACGATCGGTCCCAAACTTATTCCAATCGATTGCTAGGTATGCTGGCATTAAAATATGGAGTGACACCGTAGAGGTGACTACACATGATTGAATCGTTGGATACTCACTACCAGTCGAAGCGAATAATCCAACTGAGCTGTCACTACGAGCATCAATGACCTGATGAATTTACTTAATAAATCGGGACACACTTCTCAACGTAACACGATGTAGAAATCCCACATATTCACGTCCATAGACTTGCTTCAAAGTAGATCACGCGAGCGGCGTAAATGTTTTCTTCAAATTGCGTATGTTTTATAACTCTCCTTTCAGTAGTTTTGTAAGTATCGAAACGCTTGTTATCTGAAAGTCTTATCAGGCACCTCGAGTGTCCTGAAAATCATTCTCAGACACAATATTGATTCGGAAAAACACGCACATGCTTGTCTAACTTGCTCACTACATTAAATGACAAGACGCTAGCACTAGACAAATGGGGTTCCGTACGCGCCTGTTACTTATATATATCTAAAGCATTTGATCGATTTGATCACATCTTACTACATCAGAAGCTGCAGTAGGTTGGCATCACGGGAAATCTACTAACGTGTTTCGCAAGTTACTTAACTGAACCAAAAGCGAAAGTCAGAATAGATGGTGAAATTTCCTGTACTATTGAAGCCACGAGCAGTGTCCCATAAGGTTCCGTACTCGGTCCAATACTGTTCTTTCTTATATTTTATAAGTAAGCGTCATAACAAAACTGGTGTGATGTAAACTTGTTCTTTTCGCCGACGATGTAACAATTTGGACGAAGGTCAACTATGTTTAGGATTGCCTAGTTTTTCAAGCGGACTTAAATAAGATGCACCAATGGTCAATTCAATACAAGCTGCCCTTTAACTTACGCAACTGCTAAATGTTGCAAGTTTGGAAACCCTTCCTTTCCTCATACATACTTGGGAGTCACACTCTTGAGTGGAGTAATTAACAGAAAGATATCGGTATCTGGGTTTGCGGAAATTTGAAAATCAGTCTGTAGTGCGAGTTCATCTACATGCGTGCATGCACCGCACTCGACTTACTCAGACGAATTTTCAAACGTTCCCCTCCGCAATCATTGTCAAATTTACTCAATACCTACATTCATCCAGTTGTGGACTATACAGTACAAGCTTGGACACCATGGATGGAAGATGACACCTCACTCCTCGTAAGAATTTATCATACGGCAACCAGAATGGTTACTAGATTGCATAATTTACCCTCAGAGCAGCAACTGGCTAGACTTGGATTGTGCACCATCGAGAGCAGACGCTCCGAGCTGACCAAAACCTGGCTTACCGAATAATCCATACGAGGTCCAACCCACTCAGACACCTTTTCACAATTGGTTCCAATCTCCGGACCCGTGTCACATCCTGACTCTTCATAGACCACAATCGCGAATAAAATGCCCCCTTAACTGTTGCGCACTCCGTATATGCTTTTTGTATATGCTTGTTCCTTCATCAAACGAAATGATATTCAACCAAACGTTTCAGGTTGAATAATGCTGTGCTGACCCCAGTTGATATTCCATGGTGATTACTTCTTACACATATACTTGGTAAAACATATACCGAAACATATATTTCTTGATGAGACTTCCTCCCTGCATGTCACAATTGGAATTACTTTCGCTCCTCCCTTGACGTATATGGACTCAAACAATAAAGTAACGATTTGTTTAACTTTCATACAAATATCCTGTGGTATTGTAGAAATATTAGCTTTTTTCACCATAAATCTCAAATATTGAATCTAGAACAACGAAAACGCCATGAAACGCTAAATTCACGTCATGAACAAAATTGATTTGCATAGATTGTTTAATGAAAGCTTGTCTCTCTGCCGAAATCACAATTGTTGCAGGAATAAGATACCTAACGATTGTTAACAAATGA
This sequence comes from Atriophallophorus winterbourni, assembly GCA_013407085.1. Taxonomy (NCBI): domain Eukaryota; kingdom Metazoa; phylum Platyhelminthes; class Trematoda; order Plagiorchiida; family Microphallidae; genus Atriophallophorus; species Atriophallophorus winterbourni. The sequence continues at coordinate 10,294 of JACCGJ010020173.1, forward strand.
AACAGTGAAAATAATTCACTGGAAAATTCAAATAAACCGTCAAAGAACAGTTAGCTGTGATAATGAAACCAAATCGAAACCAGGGCAACAATAAGATTATACGTAATTTCAATTATCCGTATTTGCATACACTTTCATCACTCACACACACATAACAATTGGTTTCCTTCTGAATGTAATCATTAGCTATGGACATTACGATTGGCATCCGTCGAACTCAAAACACTTGAGGAATTGTAAACAAGGTTTTAACATGAATCCATTATGAAGGAGGTTGACACGACCAACCTGTTTAAACACAAGTGTTCACACACATGAGGGTGAGCTAGTCTCGCGTTTAAATGCATTTCTATCACCCCGCCCACTCAACAACCGGAGTCAGAGTGTTTACACACATCAAGTACGGTTCCGGAGAAATGGTAAACAAATTTGATTTGAAAACGTTGAGGCACATGTATACGGGCTTAAAATGACGAGAACATATAATGAATATCACCTTCTGAATTACAAGTTATCCTGTTTGAACTTTTGACACCAGGAAACTAATTCCGAGTTGCTCCGAATTTGCTGTCATAAAATCCCAAGTTCGGCAAAGTATTTTACGATGGATAGTCAAGTCATGTAAGTGTGTGCATATGTCGAACAGTAGTCCCCTAGATTGATACGTATATTTATACGCGAATGTGAGTTTGCTGCAAACCTAATTGACTCGAGCCGGCTTAAAGGTATTCTATCCAAGCATTCTTCTAGCAAAAAAGTCACAATAATTAAATTTTCCGTTAGAAGTGTACAATTTAATTTGAGATTGGGAGAATACTTGCATAGGTTGTGAATGGTTTGCTTTAAACAGCTGAAAATTATTCTCTCGAAACTATGAACTGTAATATTGGTCGAATTACATTTTACAACACAACTAATCCATATATAATTCCAGTGATATTGTTGGCCGCCTACGGTAGATGTTGAGCATTAAGGTACATCATTTGTGTATGAATTTTGCTCGCTCCACTGCGTGTCACATACCTGAACTGTCGGATTCCGGAGGATCAATATCTTCAGCAGCTTTAACAGATATCCGCCGTGTTTTGTATTATCCGCATCCAGCTACATAGAGCATTGTGGCTATTTATCAGCTTGAAGTTGATGTCTTCGTATAGTACTATTAGGCACGAAAGATAAATTTAATTTTTCATTGATTTGTTGGCATTTAAATGTAAAATCCATGAGTATATAACAAAAAGGTGACATGATTTTTAGGCCCTTTTACATCCAACTACGCCAACACAGAACCTAATTCACCATTTTTCTAATTCCAAGACAAAAAATTAATTATAAGGAATGTAGCGTCCAAGACGTGAGCAACTCATTGAACACCCAAAAGTAATTCAACAAATTCACACGACCTTCAGTCTTACTACGGTAAGGTAATTGACAAAAAATGATTAAAAAACACCTCAACTTTGTAGGATCGTAACTGCAAACAATTTTTCTAAAAATACTCCAAAAACAATACAATATGACATCAACAACGACCTGAGTTATAGAAATAAAAATAATTGATTTACGAAAATTTCCATCGAAAATGTCTCTATCAAACCAATATGACACCCGAAATTGGTCTCTGAAATCCAAACAAAATACAAGTCCACAAGATGGCCACCAAAGTGAACAAACAATGGTGGAATGAGCAATATTATATAGAGGGTTCGCTAAAGATGTGAAATAAAAATAGTTAAAATAACAAAAAGAAAGGTTATAGTCAAAATTCTGTAGAAAAATAAATATAATGAAAATGAAGGCTTCGAAAATTTGTTTCGTGAGTGTGTCGAAAGTAGAAAGGAACGGGAAAGGGAAAGCAAAAATTTCGAAACTGCATTACTTGTTAAATATGTGACGATATTTTGCGTTATACTGCAATGTCAAGAATAAAATCGATTACGTACCAACTTAAGCAAAAGACTCAAAATAATTCAAATTTTGAATAACCGAACGTTTTACCCGATTAAAAGTTAATCCATTACAGCAGGTTTTCCGTAACGTTTTACTTCTGTTACAGAAGCTTTTTCTCTCGTGTATCAGTCAGAAGATGGTATGACATTAAATTTCAATTCAACGACCTCTCTACTTGATCATATCACTAAACGGTCACTAAAATTCTAGTTGTGGACGGTTGCGTTGTCAAAGGAAAGATTTATAAGTTTATTTTATCAGCACAGCCTAAAATCGGTCAAGGCCGATTGATACTGTAGATGACATTTGCAGTGCTAAACGTGGATAAACGTGCATAAATCTAAGTTGTTTTTTAATCAAATAATCCGCATTTCCATGTGCTTCCATTACGCACAACACACGTCAGGTTTCGTGCTGTTTGCACTCGGCATGCAGGACAAGATAAATCAGAATCCGCGTGCCTTCGAACAGAAGGGAACTCTTAAACAAGGTTTGAACTTGTAAGCCATTGTTTGATAACATTGGCGGGAACAACAGTACCAAAACATTAACACACATTTGGATGACCTGAAAACAAAATACATATTTGCATGCGTTTCCATCACACACACACAACGAGCTGTTTCGTGCTATTTGCTCCTTTAATGTATGGACAACACTATCAGGATCACCATCCATTGTAACGATAAATGTAGTAAACACATTCTCATTTTGAATCCACTGTTGCATCCATATTTAAATGTATTTAGATAACACACACAGCCAACACTTTTTCGGGTGTTTTGGCACAGGAAATTGAACAGTTTGTCGTGCCAGCCTCATCCTATAGGCTAACAAGTATAATTTTTCTTTCAAGACATTGGGATCTTGATTGTACGACTTCAAGAAACACGAAAACTGTCATGTGATTTGTGATGAAACTCACATTGACCTTTCACAGAAGCCAGCCTCAAAATCGAGAGGTTTCCATACAATTAAAACTCCTTGAATTTTTAAATCGTTCTCATAATGATTATGTTTGACGTGTTAACATTATGAAACAAAAACATTTAAGTCATGTTTTAATCATCGAATAAATTGTTAATCATAAATGTGGAACAAATTCTCATATTCAAATTTTTTTGTATTAGAACCGTTTTTTGTAGATTGAAGCTACGATGATTGTGAATACCCATTATGAACCTTCGTATTGCCGGTGGTATATACATTGATCGAGATGACTTCAGCATTACATTTTCAGTTCTATTATCGAGAAAATACATTTTACCTCATATGATGATCAGAAATTTGCCGTTACTGTTACTTCGATTGTCACATCGATTGAGGAGTGTGATGAACCCAACGATTTGTATTCAATGCAATCCTATTTTATTTCAAGATGGATATGGAAGTCTTGGTAACGATTGTACATGGCGTGTTATAAAAATTTCGAAAATCATCGAATGTATTAACCATCATGTTTAATTTATATCCTCTTCATAACTGCACGTGTTATAGAGCGTTTGCCCTTATTTGATGCAATCTTAAGAAAGATATCTAAGCAATATGATATAGTGATGGAAAGTTATAGGTATCATTTTGGAGATAATCAAAAATGATTAGGTTTATCAATCTATAATCAGTTTTAGTTTATCACGAGTTATTTACCGGCTGTAGTGTGAAATTGAAATTCATTACACTTGAAAAATTGTTCTGCTATGCTAATATGCTCATCGGACCTGGCAATTGTGATTACTCGTACCATTCATTACCCGCAATAAATTTACAGATATGAACTCAAATACATATAGTATGTTGTGAATCGAATATCATTATTACATATTAAGTTGAAGAATTCAATGTTTAACGGGAAAAAAGCGAACGCCTTAAACATCATAAGAATACGGTATGAATGGTAATGTAAAAATTACAATTTAACGCGTATATTAAAGGTAAGGGTCAGCAATGTTATATTTTGCTTCCTATAACGTACAACATATGTTGTGTCTGAGAAGTCTATAAAGAGATAACTTGCACGGTAATATATGGAGCCAGCAATAAATCGAAAGAAATACATGCAACAATGTCGAAATTAAATTACGCCTTTCTGTGAATGTCGGCTCTCAGACATTTGCAAACACAGACACTAGTTTAACGGCGTCAACAGCAGTCTTTGATGATATGGGAAATAACGCTTGACTTCGGATCTCGTGATAATTTCCACTAGAGCAACGGAATAACTACACCAGCTGGAACGCGGTTCACAAAGCCGGCGTGATACCATCTGCACACAAGGATTTTAACTATTTCAGTTTGACCAAGTATCATGTGAAGATCACTGGATTTATCAATATTACACTCAATGCATTGATTCAAGAATTACTTTAACTCTAACAACGTACCATTAATTTTTTGGTACGAAAGATTTTGGATGTTAATTTGTGAGAGCATTTGCAATTTCAAGATTATGGACAGCGAAATTACCACATTTGACTTTTACATTTACGTTCATGCTTTCATATATTGACTTTGGGTTACGTTCCATTTTGGGAAACAGTATCAATTAGTGAACTCTTTTACTTTTCCCAATAAGTAACCTCAACTTGTTGCGAATCATACAAACGTGAAACCTATTCGTAGGAGCATAATTAGCTTATTGCAGCATCAGTTCTGTTCGTTTACACGCTGTCCACATTTCGTTCTACCGCAGACAACAGATAAAATCACATACTAGGATATCTTGCAAATGATATGCGAGTTTTCGTGAATGATCTTCTTCATAAGAGAAAATAAAAATTCCTTCCATGATAATTTAGGGTCAACTTGATCAGTAGGCCAACGCGAATCTTCCCCAACACATTGAACGATAACTCAATGCGGCACACTGAAAGACAATTACGACACATCAGATCTTGGAGAGGGGTCGATTCGATGTTAATTCTAGTAAACAAAAAAACAAATAGGTGATTAGAGCTTCAACTTCCAGTTTATTCGTGAACATACTGGTATAAAGTGACCGAATAAAATTGCTCTCTGAAACGATATTCTATCATTTATTTGGAGTGATCACTCCTAAGATTGAGCTTGGTTAGTTTAATATCACCCATACAGAATATATGTACTTCCCGATCAAGCACGATCGAACTTTCACTTTCCGCTTTTGGAGAGCGGTAACCCACGCCAAACATACAGAGTCCACTGGATATCAACGTCAAAGACCATATAATTATATTGAAAATCATGTCACCTATGAATGCAGACGTGCGTGGTTTTATAAAGTGATTTTTGAGTTAAGAAAATGTTCTGATTGACCGCTTATCATACTGCACGCTAGAGAAAAAGAATCAAAATGCGAAGATGGGGAGGAGACATAAAATGATTGAAGAGTAAGGCTAGCAGTAGCTTGTTTTCATTTGACCACCTCGCTGGATGAGGAAAGTAAGGCGACCCGATTTATCGTGCGTGACGACCAATGCACTATGGAATTATCTTATTCCGAAAGTCATTGTGGAATGTGGGAAGAGATAATGCTTCTGACGATCAGGTAACCAGAAGAAGCCAACTTGTCTATTCTATGCCAAATATTGTGCTTTGTGCACATGTAAACTGTGAGTCAATTGGACAATAAGAAATCGGGGGTAACTCTTTTATGTTCCAACTGGTGTAGACAAATTGTGCGTCAGAGAACGTGATCGTTGCTCTTCGTGTCCGACGTGCGAGGGCGGGTTAATGGTTCAATTGGCGTGGATTAAAATTGAGGCTGTCCGGTTAAAATTAAGAAAAAAGTCATAAATTCAAAGTTGAAGTATCAACTTCGAAAACAATGTTGAAATCTGCAGGGTATTTGAAAATATTCGAGACGTATCGGGGGTTCATAATCAAGAAAATAACAATAGGAAGGTAGAACTCTTCGCTCAGTATTAATACATCTTAAAGATAAGACTAGTTTAGGTTGTGCGATAAACTGCATCTACAAAATCTAATGCAAGGGTTGCGCGGGTGTTTGCATTGGGCAAACGTCCAGAGAACTTTGCACTAGGGTAAACGAACATACGAAACGAGTAGGAAAGCAACCCCGCAATCCCAATGAATATCAATCACCGATTCGCGATTCTGCCTTAGCTTAACACGTGCTAGACACTGGACACAGCGTAGATCTTGATAACTGGGAAGTGATAAGACAGGGTGTGAAATCTTATAGGGAGAGACTTCACGCCAAAGATGTTGAAATAAAAAAGGCTGGGGTGAATGCGGTGAACAAGCTGGATGGGGTGGACATCTCAGCCATCTGGCGTTCGGTTCTGCAGCGGATAAGGATTATCGAACATAACACCTAATGTGCACATGATTACGTAAGCAGTGTGTCAGCAGACTCTGTTAACATCTGTACACTTAATAAACAATTTAGAGATGAACATATTATTTGATGGGTGTGATAAATTGTCTTGATATCGCCGCCTATCTTAGAGAAACTCAGGATTGGTCAAGAAAATGCAATTTGAACCTGAACACTGTTCGTACTGACACCCTTGGTATGTGTTCAGAAGAGAAACGTTACCAAAAACTTGCTATAACCATTTCAATGTTGAACTCTGTTGAGTTTGATTATGTTCGGCGAATATCAGTTTTGCTATCATCATCTCAGCGACCGCAGGTCTTGACTTTGAGAGACAAGCAATTAACAATTTAAGTTCAAAAGTTAGACCAAATTTTTTCATCAGAATATGCTTTGGATTGCACTGGCTCAAGAGACTGCTGCTTAGCTGACTGCCGGCATGACACCGCTACTCTTAGTTTTGGAAGCTTTCGAGCGCGTCATATTGAAGTGAGAGTGAAATCAACACGTTTTCTGACAAATCGTTGGTTACGCTTCTTAAATCACACAAACCCCTTCGGCTTATAAGCCGACTTCCGGTTCATTATTTCAACAAATGAGGTCATCGTCTTTTTAGCGGCAGCTGATCAAAATCTGGTTTCTTGTAACCACGATTTGGGTCATCGATCCACCATCAACCACGTCATCCCTCGCGTTTCACAGACACTTGTTGATTGCCTCATGCTTCATCCTCGCTGACAACTATTTAAACGCTGATCGCTTTCACCGAGGAATTCCACAGCACCAGCGAAAACCAACTGGTCAAAAGCATTTATTACGCATATGAAAAAGAACAAAACGCGGGCCTATCTCAAAGAAGCAAACTACGTAACCACAACATTGACCATTGTCTGTCCCATTTTTCTGTCCCATTTGAGATATCGATCGATTTCGCGCCAACCGAAATTGCATATCGTTCAATAGCCTCTGAATCGGTCCATTTCTTCATGTTTTCGAAGCTGATGTTGCTCGAAGCGTTTAACACAATCTTTCCGTAACCCGATTCATCACTGGTTTGCGATTCTCGTTGTTTCGGCACTTCCTGGATTTGCGTTGTGTCTAAGAGTAGTGTGTTGCACCTCGTTTGGAAGCTCGCGCTGATAAATTCGACAAACAGTTCAAAAGTAACGTCATCACGTCTGTTTTATATAGCGCGGATTTCTCAGAAAACATTCATGCTTCAAAAATTTCATCACTAATTTCAAATAGTTGATTATAGTTGCAGATGCTGTCGACTCTATTCAAGCATGTCGATTTGATATAAAGGAAGCTTTCTAGAAACCGTTCATTATTTGATCCTGGCTGAGACCGGGATATTGTATTGTTGGGTTTCTGATCGGTTAAACATAAACTACCATGGATTCACGCATTGTGTATCTCACATTATCTGCACTAAACGATACAGGCAGTCAGACATCATCGGTTGGAAACAGCTATCTAAATTGAAGTGAGATGTGAAACAATTTTATTCGATAACAAGTATTAACCCTTAACGGTCGAATGGGTCAAATTCGGTACACAAAATTTGAAGGTTTATGATAGGATAAATTAGACAGATCACTTCCGTATGCCGGGAGTATCGGATTCGGCACACGTTCTGCTCTCGTTTGATACGCGTTTGAGACGGCTGAGCCATGCGGCGCGCCAGTTGTCAACAAACTTCGGAAGTGAGGTGACGCTTGTAAAATAATTCAGGCATTTAAGGGTTAAATGGAGAAACTACAACGAACCTGATTAGATATAGTGTATCACAGGGTGTTTTCTGGTCAAGGACACAGGACGTTATTTGTTGGTTAGGCGTTGTGTGGCGTTGCTCTAATTACCCGCACACATACATACTATTATCGGCATATGAGACTGTGGTCTACTTTAATAAGAGTTCGCTGGCATTGATATTCATAGATTATTTCATAGATGATATTCAGGTAAAAAGATATGCTTTACAAGACCCACAAAAATAAACATCGGGTCGGATGGTGAAAAATATCAAAATATTGTTAGAGATTATTGTCAAACGTGAAAAACATACTTGTCCATGTGGATATCTAATGACTTCTTCAAAACGCCAATGGTTCCAGATTGTACAACGTGAGTAGGTAAACTGTTCCAAAATTTCACACTGCGAACGGAAAATGATTATTTGCGCCAGTTCAACCTGCTATGCTGTTGGTAAAGTTTAGATTGGTGTTTGGCGTGGGAAAGATGAAACAAACGACCGCAAGGATGATTTGTTTGATTAGGCACTCTCCAAATGAATAATAGTGCTCCTCGTTTCCGTCTGTATTGAGCCGAATGCAAATTCAATATCAGCAACAAATTAATCAATTATTCAAAGACGTCTGGAGCGCATGATATGGCATCGAATCTTGAAAAATCGTGTTCGATGAGCTATCCATGAAGAGGCGCCTGCCCACGCAAGGGTACATTTTCGACAAGTGACGTGGCATGTGCCAGGGTAGAATCAAAGGTGCCAGAATAATAACAGCAAATTACTTCAATGAAATACAATTGTCCGAGACAACAGCATCGCGCCAATATCTGCATTGGATGACCAATCGCTTCAAGACAAAGTTTCAATCACTTATAATATATTTTTACAGAGTAAAATAACTGCGTGAACCAAGTTGACTTGACGCAACTAACCTGACCTCTTCACCGCAACTAAGACTTGTTTCAACTGTTTTTGAATGAAAACAAGCTAGCCATCTCCACATGATTCTACTGTAAAGGTTATCACCCACGATAAGGTGGTGACCTCACACTAGATTATTTACAACGTCTCAGTGTATCAGCATTCACGATAACAAGCTCACCTTAAAAGATGCTCTTTACTTCAAACTTGACTTGCAATCACATAATGACTGCATCCACAGCATAGCTTACCTTATTCCACCCTCGACTGATACACGAACGACTAGTTACTCGTGATGATTCCGAATACATGAAATCGAGGAACTGAAACCTTCCCCATGTATTTGCATTCGGCATATCCTTTGCGCTAATGATCACTTTTTGAATGAATCAGAAAAGAGAAGTTCTTTTCTTCCAACGATTCAAAGAATTCCTCTTACATTCCTACATTTTAGATATTATTCTGAATTCAGTCAATCAGTCTGCACTTTTCTTTAAATGTGGTGGTTAAAATTCAAATCGTCCACAAAATAGTTTACTCTTTCAACGGATCGTCCGCACCCTAACAGCCAGGTGGATCTGCTGATTTGATTTGATTATAACAGATATTAGACAAACTTGGTTATTGCAATTCTCCACAAGATGCACGTTGGCTGACTTATTTGAGAGGGGGGACACACAATTTCTATCAACGCTCAAGTTCATTGGTTGAATCGCTTAAATTCGGTGTCCGCGAACCGTAGCCGTTTAATTAAAAGAAAATCGGATTTGGAGTTTTTATTTTACCTGCTATTAGTTTGTGTGCGCACTAGTTATTTTTCGAATCACAAGCCTCTCCGAGAATGACATCGGTGAAATACTGTACTGCAATCAACGCCTATCTCCTCAATATGAATGATCCACCGAATGAAGCCAACGGGCTGTAAACTCATACGGATTGTAGTCAGTTTTCATTTAAGCATCTATGATCGGTGTTGATTCTCTGAATCTAACCAGTTGCGTAAGTTATTCTTTATTCGTTGTTACATACACAACCTTGAATGTTATTTTGAATATACGGGAACGAATCACATGGTCACATTTGAGAATCAGTAGTGTAGTTTGTCAATAGCGTTTTCGCAGTTGTAATTTTTGATAAACCGGGTGTGACCAACACCGAACCTTGACGGCTTGTAACAGGCTGCATTGCTGGACCATAAATTGCTGAGATTTGATTATAATCACAGTTGTTCAAGGCAAAAACCTTATATAGCACTGGTTCTAATTATCAATTTGTCGATGACGAGTGAGTGATTTTCATATATCATTAAGTTTCAAGGTCACAGCGAACGAGCTTAATGCTGTCGAATGCGATTGCGTTGCGTTGTTTCGTGAACTAGGTTTCATACCCAGATGGCATATCGTATAACACTGGAATGTGTCTGAGGGAATCGTATAGTATTGAATAAAATTACCTTATCCGCCCCACTAGTACACGACCTAAAAACTCTGCGTTGTTTGAATTTTACGGGAATTATGATTTAGGCAAATAAGTTCAACCACTTTTGAAGACTGATTACATTTTTGTGGGACGTGAACGTATGAAACAAGTGGTGAAACTATAGGATTTAGGAATTTGAATTTTGCAATTAGTTGACTGAAAAATATTAGTTTTATCGATTTGGGTTCAATCAATTTTCAAACACTGGATAATCGATCGGATATGGCTGCGGTGCCGAATTCGGGCGATATTCACAATGTCAACGTGTCTTTGTTCTCTATCACGTCATTCGAAGTTGCTTGGTGTGAAAATGCGTAACACCGTAATGTGAGCTGCGTTGACGATAACAAAACCATCCGATCCGCCTTTTCTGGGCTAAGTTGAATTCAACCGATCTAACTGAAGGACGAACTTGAATACTGGATAGAAAACCAGCGATTTCATTCGAATTATCATTATAAATTGATTCCTCTCTTCCATTCATGCATGGAGCACGGATAAATTGGTTCGTTGTATTTACTTAATTCAAAGAAAAATACCAGAGTGCGGTGGGCCTGAATTGGATCGAATCGTTGAGAATATATGGGCGAAAACGAATGTGAAATAAACCTAAAGAAAATCCATTCTGCTTGAAACATGTACCTTGTAGATATTTCATAAATAGCACTATGTATTACGCTTTGAATGGTTGCATAAATTTTATCAATTCAAGCAACGATAATTAATATGCGATTTCGCACAAAATTTAATGCTTTATTCTGATAAGGTGTATGACTAACAATGACGACGCCCATGGTTGCGATTTCTAAATTCAATCCAATGAGCTACCATAGGTGGACCTGAATCGGACCGAAATCGAAAACAATATAGGGGCTAAACGTGCTGTGAAATTAACCAATGGAGATCTTTCTGGCTTTATTCATGTTCCTTTTTAATTTCATGAATATAACTTTGTATTTTGCAAATAACGTTTGCGCATCTATTCATAAACTCAACCTAGGTTCATGTATTTGAAATTCGACACACGTTTTTGTTTCTGTTTGAATTTGATCATGTGTATGCCTAACGATGGAAATGCACAGGAAATAGATCGTATACTCTGCAGAATTGTAATATTTCGATTTGGTTTCATGTCGCTGGATTCATGGATAACAAGGATGG
>JACCGJ010020174.1:0-25339 GCA_013407085.1 Atriophallophorus winterbourni
ATGTATCCATCGGTTTATATTTCTAAAATTTAATAAAATCATTTTGCTTCTAACCGTGTTTATCTAATGAGCACATCTCAACCTGGAAAGGTCATTCTCATAGTCATACTGTGACCGTCAAACTGTTTTAATATACTCACAAAGGCTGACATTCATAGCAAGAATTGACACTAATGCGACTAAAGTTTATTACGGCGTGTTCGTCGTTTCTAACCCTGAAGTGTTTGTGTACTTTAATCAGTGTGTTGATGTTTCCTGTAGCTATCCAGCTTAGTTCCATTGCTATAGCGATTGGATTGAAATTCCTTATTAATTGCCACAAGTATTCATATGGTTTCTATTTCCTCCTCATTTCTGCTAGGTCTGGGACAACCTGGACAGCGAAACGTGCGAGTCCGACTGTACGGCACTGTCGGCTAGGCTGGCTTTCATACCAGAGTACCATATGTTTTTAAGAACTTCATGATAGATGACAGAAAGCATAAATAATTGGATTAACAAGTACTTGGTGCTATTATCGGACACTTGAACATCCTGAAGAAACGAGGAATTGTTGGAGCTGAAAAGCTGCTTAACCTGTTGAAGATTTCGCACAGATTCACTGGGATTAGGTGCCTACACTTCGAATGAAACCTGTATTCAATGCAGTTTCGTACAGAGTAGAGCGACATCAGAATGACTGCTTCTTCTGGGCACGCAACGTAGCAAGCCTTTCTCACCACTTCACTTGACAACATACAAGATCAAACAGACACTTCAAGAAGCTGTCAAAATAGAAGCCACCACTCGAAATGCTTTCGAGAAGCCATTGTGAATTTTAATCTTTTTGACCCCATCGCTGGAAGACGGGTCCTCACAACCAGAGCTAGTTTAACAGTTAAATCCTTTAGTTGCTTGAGCCAAGTCAAGCTCTGGTCACTCTGTTTTCAAGTAATTTCATCGATTTTCAAAGAGCTGTAGCCGTCATATCTCTTCTTTTCTTAGTGTCCAGGTTTCTTATCTATACAGCAAAATCCAGGCGAACTGCTGCTTTATAGACTCTCGTCCATCTGAACCTGCAATAAACCGGTATCCGTTTCTTTGAGTAACATCATCATTAGAGGGAATCCTTAGCAAGAGCATTATATCAGTAGCATATACCCGATGCTCAACTGCCATACAACCGTGAAACAATCTAAAATCCCAAACTATGTGAAAGACCTGTTTTGCACAGTTACGGAATCTATAGAAGAGCGAGCGTATACAAACTGTCCTGAGTTTTCTACACCGCAAATGTAACCAGCACTCAATCAAGCTTCGTGAACGAGTAGCATGACGTCAACCCGACAGCTTCCTTTTGGCTTGCACTGCTATGTAGTATAACAAGCTTTCCTCGTCACTCCACATGAAAACATACAAGATTAAGCAAACCGTCCAAACAGAGTCTTACTGCAAAACTTTACCCTCTAGCTTTAGAGACAGGCCTCTTTGACGCCACAGATAACCCATGTAGCTTCGAAAACCCTTTACTAGTAATGCACCTACCCAACTCGGTAAAGCAGTCAACAGTGAAAGGTTCCTCGTTATTGAGGCATAGCGCTGTTTCGATCGGATCATAATCCTGTAACAGATCTTTGCATAACGAATGATGGTCCAAATTATCCTGATCATCCGTACAGGGATCGAAGAGGAGAACTACATTGATCTCGATGTTATGTTGTACCCCTCAGAGATGATGTTTCGTTCCGTTTCTGTTCAACCAGGTACTTTATAACCCTCACACATCTTCCCACATGTTCTTCCTAACTAGTTATTTTCCACATTGTGGTGGTCTTCACACGAACCGCACTTAGTCTCCGTAGGTTTTTTCTAACGTAATCATGAACTCGATCTACCACAGCATGGCATTTTCATTCCAGTGTAATAAACTTGGTTTTTCATTGCCGCGCCGATAAAATTGCCATGGGAACGAACGTTTATCAGACGGTGCTGGTTGCGTTCGCCACTGCACAGTTAGTCGTTTGTCTCACTCGTGAAATGTGATCCTGGTTTTGCGTGCGCGCATGCACGTCTGGCGTTTCATCTCCAAGCGCTAGGTTGTTCGTGGTGCGTGTGGCACGTTGCTTTACCGCCGTTTATCGCACGATTGTTTATAGTGCCGTGGCAGTCGGGTCTGTCAACCAGAGGTGTCCGCGTGACATTTCGGTCATGCGAATGTCACTTTCCGTCAGTACAATGTGTGTGTAATAAACGGGAACTATATGGGATCGGGAATCCACCGTCTTATCATCTAAATTACGCAGTTTGCGTCACACTGGTCGGTTCGACCTTGCAAGTGGGAAATGCTCGTTTTTCTAACACGGTCTCGTGTGCCACTCCGTCGTTCCAAAGGTTGTCATAGCCAAGGGTGGCAGTGGGGATAAGCTCCCACTGTTTATAAAATGCTCCCATATGACACACGTCTCGAATAGCATCTGACAACCAAGTCCAGCGTTTGGCCTGCACGAGTGGCTCCCCGAGCCCGGCGGAACTGCTTCTACCAACAGGAGAAGGGGCGATGGCTATTGACTGGCGTCTGAAAACCAGTGCTTCGGGCAGATAAAGCTCGTTAGCCTGGGAGGGCATTTCATCTGATGGAAGGAAAACCCTGATTTTAAACCTCTGCTGCCTTGCGGGATACCTGATCGCGGGAAAAGCTTCGAGAGAAAACCCTGGGAAATAATCTGAAACAGAGTCTGGTTGTGGGTCAGTTGGTGCACACCACCTCTTTCTGGCAACTCCCTGCTGCCTTGCAGGTCGCACTTGGTTTTGCAAAGGCTAGAGAAGCTGACTCAAACAAACGCCGAGTGATGCTGGAAACACCGCTTTGTACCCAAATTCCAAAGAATCTTCATCGAAGCTGTCTCATCTTCCAGGAGGAGATAGTCGCAGACAGATGAAGGCTTTGGCTCTTAAACTAGCGCCTCCCATATTCGGGTCCAAGAGAGCAGAATTCCCATTGGCTTCTTGTTCGTAGGGGTACGGCTCAATGGGTTGTTCACTGGCGGTTTTGTTGTAGACATCTTGGAGTGTTTGTTTAATCTTGTTTTTTGGCAAGTTGAATGGCTAGGAAAGATTCTTGTTATGCGTGATTATGCCTCTCTACTCATTTACAACAGTTGATTGAATACATGTGTCATTCGAATTTCAGGCGCCTCAGCCGAGTATGTCTGTGCCTAATCTTCTACATACTCGTGATCTGAAGTATGGAACACTCCAGGGTACATGATAGTACGATAGAGGCACACGGGGCAATCTCTCTAGGTGTATATCGATCGAGCCCAGGTCCAAAATTAGAATTCATGTGTACCACCTTCTAAAGCCTCGTCAGTCTACCGACATTGCCTAATTAATCGGGAGGTTAGCGCCAGCTGGAACACTGGTGAATATGCGTCTCTGTCCCACTAACATTTTTCTTACGAATCCGGTTGGGAGTGGGGAGTGAGTTATATCTCCCGGTTTCCTTTTTGTTCCCTTGATCCGGATCATATCGCTAGGCACGAAATTGTCGTACCTCATTCATTGTGTTGCTTACTTACCGTCGCACGACCTATTTCTGGCTTTTGATTATCATCAGGTGAATAGAGTATCATTTGGTTCAGTTAGCCGGGAATCACACTAAAACTCCATGTTTGTTAGAAACTTACTTCAAACAGTGATTTCGAAGTACAAATAGTTTCGTTCCCCTGTCTTTCTTTCTTTCTTTTGTGCGACTATCTCCTCCTGGAGGATGAGTCGGCTTCAATGAAGGCTCTTGGGGATTTGGGTACAAAGCGGCGTCCCCAGCACCACTCGGCGTTTGTTCGGGTTAGCTTCTCTAGCCTTTGCACAACCAAGTGCGACCTGCAAGGCAGCAGGGAGTTGCCAGAAAGAGGTGGTCTACCCGACTCTGTTCCAGGTTTTTTCTCAGGGTTTTCTCCCGAAGCCTTTCCCGCGATCGGGTATCCCGCAAGGCAGCGGAGGTTTAAAATCAGGGTTTTCCTTCCCTTAGATGAAATGCCCTCCCAGGCTAACGAGCTACATCTGTATTTAGTTAAGACTATTTGTAAACTCGTCTGTCCCAGCTCTAAAACGGTTCTATAAATTAAAAGATTGTGGAATGGGTTTTCTGAAAGTTTGTTTAATTGAAACCCAAAATCTCTAATTCTGTGGGATTGCGGCGTTCAGCACTGTTTCTGGCACAAAAAATCTCCAGTAAAACCTTATCAATGTCACGCGATGTTATTTAAATCAATAACGTTAGTGGTGATCTTGACCAAGATGGTAATAGATCGCATAATAATCGTTTTTCCTCGCCTGTGTTTGGTCAAAATATCTCTCGTCAAGATGTTCCAGCCAAGTCTTCGTGTAGCCGAATGAGAACGCCTTCTCGGGTTTTACTCGGAAGTGTATCACAGTCAGACGGACTAGCATCACACTGTTCACCTTCTTAGAACAACTTTTCATCAGCCAACTTGGAGGATATCTTGACATTTGCTTTCTCTATGTAACACTACCCCTGATGATGATGATGCTGATTATATCAAAATTGATCATTGACGGCATCAAACCGATAACAAGTACCAATTGTTTAACTGCCATACAACCATGACGTACGAAACAAATTTAAAAAGATGGGAATGGTTGGGACCTAACTAGCTACCTTGACTATAGAACTTTAGACACAGACATCTTGGGATGAGGTGCCTACACCTCAATCCAGTGTCTTGAACCAGTAGAGTCACATCATCAGGACAGCGACTTTCACTGTCACGCATGATAACAAGCTTTCCTCGCGACCTCTTTTGACGATAGACAAGATTAATCAGAAACTCCAAGAAGATGTCTACAACAAGACCGCCATTAAACACGATTTTGAGTCATATCAACAAAAGTAAGAAGCCGCTGTGAATTCTGATCTGTGGAGACCAACCTGGGAGATAGGTCACCCCAGTTGCAGTTAGTTTAACCATCAAAGCCTTCATTTGCTTGAGTCAACTCAGAGTCTGCAACCCTTCCAACGCCGTCATTCCAAGTTAGGAGTGATTTGTTCGGAAAACGATGATTTACCATTTGCAATATCAAAATTAATCTTGGTGTCTGTGTAACACACGCTATCTCACCACCTTGCTCACACATTTTGATGTTTACCGTTTTGCTGAAACACCACCCATCCATTTACGATCAAATGCACTCGACTTTCGATGAAACCCGTCATTTTGCTTCGAATAATCCCTCAGAAAACGGTTCACTTACATTTTGATACACCAAACGCATCCATTTGTCACAATTCCCCCCTCCCGCGGTCCGCCAAGAGCTCTCTCTCTCTTTCGGTCCTCTGGGTTTTCACGCTCCAGCAAGTGTCATTTCCCGGGGTCGGTTTGCTCATTTTAGTCTCGGGGACCATATGGCGACAATGAATGTGCCATCGTATTCGCACCCGGCTAAACGTGGGGTGCGTCCGTGCTTGCCCGCGCAGTGGATGATGATGGTGGTGTTGTAACGATTGCAATGTGTGAACACCGTAGTGTAACAAATGTGAGCGTTCACCGGATCAGGGTGACCTCTCCCGTTAGGGTGGATTGCAGCGTGTTTGTTTGTGTGTGCGCGCACACACAGAAGAGGTGTTTCGACTGGAATGTACAACTCTCAAACTGGGCTAATTAATTTTGGCAAGCACGCTTTAAATTGAATGCATTCCAAATGGGGAAGTTATAATGCGGTTGTCATCTGGGACGGTATTTCTCCTTTTGGGATCAGTCCGTTTACATTTGAGTGAAACAAGTTGTTTGTGTAGTGCCACGTGAGAAATGTGGCTAAGAATGCAAGCAATATTATTACAGGTATTCTAAGTTGGAGTGATGGATGGATGAAATGTTAGATGGATGGATGGATGGATGGATGGATGGATGGATGGATGGATGGATGGATGGATGGATGGATGGATGGATGGATGGATGGATGGATGGATGGATGGAGGGATGGATGGATGGAGGGATGGATGGATGGATGGATGGATGGATGGATGGATGGATGGATGGATGGATGGATGGATGGATGGATGGATGGATGGATGGATGGATGGATGGATGGATGGATGGATGGATGGATGGATGGATGGCGGGATGGATGGATACATAGATGGATGAATGGATGGGTAGATGGATGGATGGATGGATGGATGAACGAATAGATGAATGGAATGTTAGATAGATGGATGGATGGATGGATGGATGAAATGTTAGATGGATGAATGGGTGAATGGATGGATAGGTGGAATGTTAGATGGATGAATGGATGGATGGATGGATGCATGCATGGTGGATGGCTGCATGGATGGATGGATAAATGAATGGTTGGATGGATGGATGGATAGATGGATGAATGCATTCTTAATGCTTCAAATTTCTTGTATTTGTGCATCTTCGCGGCTAGCCAACGCACATCACTGACCGAACCTCTTTAGCAATCGATGATTAGCCTGTTGATTTTAGCTAATATTATCAGACCTCTACTGATTCCTGACTGCTTACACACGTTAGCTGAAAACATCAAGCCAAGTTTGTTTGAGCCTCGGCAAAGTAACCCTTAAGCCAATGCTCAATAGGGTTCGTACAATTTATCACAATATTCAAATATCGAATCACAGCCTGTTTCCTAGCCGTACTAGCCTACAGTTGTACAAATATTTGCTCTTCGTTTTTCTTCATCTCACCGTGTGTCATATTTCTATTTCCGTCTCGTTTCTGTCCATCAATGTCAAATCTGTGCAAACATCATGTGTGGTGAACTTTGCCCGATCAATATGTGTTCAAGTTTGTACATGCTTCGATTATTTTCTCGCGGGTGTGGGGGAACTGCTTATAGTCTGTATGTGTGTATTTTACTAGATAGCACGGATGTGTTCAAACATGGTCGGAGCTATTTGAGTCGCTATTTGAAGCGAAACGGTTTGTCACGGTTTGTGGAGAAGGCTCCAGAGTTTAGCTCTCATCTCCGTGTGATGTTGAGTTTTGAGTCCCAAGTGCTCCCACCGGCTGAGAACTGTGCGTGCGTGATGAGAATTCACGAACCGGTGTATGAGATCACAAGCCTGGCTGCAAACAAGTTGCCTAACAGTCATTGAGATGGCTTGAGCGTAAAGCGAAGAGGTCACCTTGGTACCTTCGGTGTTCCATCTGAACTCTGTGAAGTCTAACGTTAGCTAGCAATTATTGCGGTGGTTGGTTTACTTCGTTTTTGCTTAACAAACAAGTGACCTTGTTCAGCCTTCTCAAGGTCATGGTGTAAATCATGTTAAGGTGTTCACTCGCGATCCTGTTGTAGACATCTTCTTAGAGTGTTTGATACATCGTGTATGTTGTCAATTTTGGTGGCGAAGAAAGTTTGTTATGATGCGTGACAATAAAAACCGCATGGAAGCTGTCGTGGTGATATCGATCTACTCGTGAATGTATGTGTGCTTGAGTCAAGCGATATGTACCACATCCTAATGTGCTAACTGATGAGCACCCATCAATCACCATCAGTGGTAAAGCAGTCAAAGACGTCACGCAATTCGTCTACCTCGGCAGCATTGTTTCAATAAGTGGTGGCACGGACGAAGACATAGTCGCCAGAATCGGCAAAGCAAGATACGCGTTCATAGCTTTGAAACCCATTTGGGAGTCGAAGTTTCTATCAAAACGCACGAAACTCCGTATATTCAGAAGCAACGTCAAATCCGTGCTACTCTATGGATCGGAAACCTGGCGAGTGACAGCAAAGTCTTCTGGCCGCTTGCAATCATTCCACAATAATTGCCTTTGTCGAATTCTTGGGGTAAAATGGCCAGAAAAGATAAGGAATCAAGACCTGTGGCAGATTGCTGCTGAGGACCCGATCGCCCAGCAGATCAGTAGAAGAAAGTGGAGATGGGTTGGGCACACCTTGCGGAAACCTTATGATGACATCACGCGTCATGCTCTGGTATGGAACCCAATCGGGAAGAGACGGGTCCGACGCCCAAGGCTATCTTGGAAGCGCTCGTGTGAAGAGGAAATCCGCAAGTGTGGACTTAACTGGAACGACATCAAACTGGCTGCTATGGACAGACCAAAATGGAGACAAGCTGCCGAGGCCCTATGTTCCTCCAGGAACTCAAGGGATTAAGTCAAGCCAACCGAGGGTGCACTGTGACCACTAGCCCCGATGTGATAAGCGGAGCTTCAGATTATCAGGTGTACCAGTTGATAAATTCGTCACTTATGGATTTCTGAATGGGTGTTGCCCGTTCATATAACTTGACGCTAACCCTGGGAGTGTTTTTTTCAACGACTCGACTCAGTATTTCGTGAAAGAGCTCACAAGAAGCAATCGCACCGCTTTATCTTGATGTCCGGCGGTACTGTTATTGATTACCCAACTCAGCGAACGGAAAGTCAAGTTAGCATCGATTAGCATTTTAAATCAGCTTCTGGCCTGCACAAGTGGCTCCCCGAGCCCGGCGGAACTTCTTCTACCAACAGGAGAAAGGGCGAGTGACTGGCGACTGAAAACCAGTTTGCTTCAGGCAGATAGAGCTCGTTAGCCTGGGATGACATTTCATTTAGGGAAAGGAAAGCCCTGATTTTCAACCTCCGCTGCTCTGCGGGATACCCGATCGCGGGAATGGCTTCGGGAGAAAACCCTGATGAAAAATCTGCAGCCGTGTCTCGTAGACGGTTAGTTGGTGCACACCACCTCTTTCTGTCAACTCCCTGCTGCCTTGCAGGTTGCACTTGGTTGTGCAAAGGCTAGAAAAGCTGACTCGGGCAAAGCCGTGTGGTGCTAGGGACACCGCTTTGTACCCAAATTCCCAAGACTCTTTATTGAAGCCGACTCATCTTCCAGGAGGAGATAGTCGCACAAAACAAACAAACTTACACCTGCCAGGAAAAAACTGTTTTCGTGTCGCTTTCTTTCCCTCCTCTGTCCGTAGAAACAGTTCCGTCGGGTCACACCGGTCTCCGCATACAGACCAGTAGCTCGATCTGGTTGTCAGAGGTTACGTAAGACTCTTGTGGTTCAAGTATTTTCAAAAATACGCTCTCATTGCCTAAATTAATCCAACCATGACAACCTCGGAACCCTCTGAAATTCAGTGCTTTATTTTCGCGCAAACCTGTTACAATTCGACCCCCCGCACCCGTCTGCAGTATAACCGATGCGGTCATTGCTGAGCATTTCGCCGTGACTTGAACCACCCAACTTGATCGTTCACTGCGGAACGATGCCTTGGAAACGGCACGTTCAACTCTCTCTTGTTGTTCGTCATGTGGTTCGCCACAAGCAGGGCACTTTGTGCATGTACACTTGCATTTCGGGAGTGTTTGCGTTCACCAGTGTTGCATGTGGTTGCAACTTTTATGCGTCAAAGTAGCCATATGTAATCAAACAATGATCTCACACCGGTAGGTCTCGAAACGGTCTCGACGTTGGACACATTGTTTTACGGTTGTTTCGAATGTCACTCGTGTGATGCATATTCTGTTGAGCCACCCGATGGTGGATCGTAAATTTCGATAACTGAGGTGTTTTCGCGACGTGAGTTTTTGCTCGCAAAAGGAAATTTTCCGATATCGAGTTCCAGTCAAACGCTCGACGAGATTGGTGGGTTTTCTCCTTTGTACTGGAGGGCCTGTACGTTTGTAACGAAGTCGAAATTGGTGGAAGATTGCATATCAAAAGAGTTGTATTAGGCTTCGAGGGAATAATGCTAGTCACGGTTGCTTAGAAACGCGTTGTGATCGATCTAATCTACGCTCCACGGGATTTTAATTCTTGCGCTCTCATCTTGGCTAACGCATGCTCAGGGATGACCTCGATTTGTCTAATGGTAGCTAGAGCAGCAGTTAGAATAAGATTCTGAATATCTATCAATCGCATTCCTGTGAAACATTCATCATCATCTTCCTCAGGGGAGAGTTATACTGCTATTCATTTACAACACAATAGAATTCTGAGTTTTGAATTCCAAGGTTGTCACAGCCGGGGGTGACAGTGAGGATGAGCTCCCACTGTCTATAAAATGCTCCCATAAGGCGTGCGTCTCAAACAGCCTCTGACAACCAAAGCCCAGCTTCTGGCCTGCATGTGGCGGAACTGCTTCTACTGACAGGAGAAAGGGCGAAGGCGGGTGACTGGCGCCTCAAAACCAGTTTGCTCCGGGCAGATGGAGCTCGTTAGCCTGGGAGGGCAGTCCATTTAAGGGAAGGAAAACCCTGAGGTGCCTACACCTCGAATGAAACACGCATCCAAGCAAGTGTTGTGAACGAGTAGCGCGACATCCGCGTGACCGCTTCTTTGCG
Source organism: Atriophallophorus winterbourni (assembly GCA_013407085.1). NCBI lineage: Eukaryota > Metazoa > Platyhelminthes > Trematoda > Plagiorchiida > Microphallidae > Atriophallophorus > Atriophallophorus winterbourni. The sequence goes on from JACCGJ010020174.1 coordinate 10,326, forward strand.
GCTTTCACTGTCACTTTCACCATTTCAGTTGAGAACATACAAGATTAATCAAACACTCCGAGAAGATGTTTACAACAAGACCGCGACTAAACACTGTGTTGCGGCATATCACTAAGGGTAAGAACCCACTGTGAATGCTGATCTCTTAGCTCCCAATCTAGGAAAGGTGTCGTCTCGAATTCAGCTAGTTTAGTTGTAAAGGCCTTCATCTCCTGAGTCGAAATTGTTAAGATTGAGACGTAGAAAGGCACGCTGAACACTGGCAAGATATCTTTGCCACTCTGCTTGATAACCTACTAGATTATTCCAACACTCAACGAAGATGCTTACAGCAAAACTGGTATCGCTGATTGACCTCTCACTCGTACCCCGTATGACTGAATGATATATTTTATGGACATCACCGCTGAGGTTCAGCATCATACAAGCGTGACGGTCAGATCGTGCTGCCTCTTCAATGAACCGCAGTAGAAGCAAATGTTTTCAGAGAAAAGGGTTGAAAATATATGGTATAAACAATGCCGTGTAAATCTGGTTACTCATTCGTGTGACCTTGAGAGTGCTATCCAATCTGACCAATTAGTGAATTTTACCGCTCACGTGTGTTATGAGATATCGCGAGTGCGATTTTTTCAAGAACTCTTATAACTTCTTTGGAGCAACTGTTTGACCAACCTGTTCACACACACATGTGATGGCGGTGAACCCATGGAACTAAAGGAAAGTTCCGTATTTGTATCACATCCATCATACACATCACAGGCGGTTTCTTGCTATTTGCACTGATCTTGTAGCGTCACTGAAATACGAATCTGCATGCCTTGAAACAGCGGTTTGAACTTGTAATCCCCTTGCATGCCTGTTCAATTAGATAACACACACTAGCGCATCTTTTGTTTGAAAATCGATTTGTTGGAAGCTGTACCAACATTTACAGGGGCGAGTATTTCAAATGGCGAATACCTACTTAACAAACTGGTCTTTCGCGTGACCATGTTTTGTGAACTTCCAGTGATTGGCACTCTGATTGTTGGGCATTACAGTAGCTTGTTTTCTTTTTCGTGTCATGGTACCTTTGTCCTATTCGGATAGCCCACAACCTGCGTTCGTCAGAATCACTCGGTCGACCAACGCATCAAATCCTTATCTCGTGTTCCCATACAACCGATCAACACGGCATCGGCCACTAAGATTTATGGAATCCATCCAGAGGTTTTCAAAGTCACTATTTCACTAGAGGAACCATAATAAGACCGAAACTTTTGAACAACACTTCTCCAACACCTTATTTAATGGGGATACTGACAAGTCAACTGGATCTGAACTGGATGGTGGTTCTATTAGGGACACTGAATCCATCATAACCAAAGTATCTGACTAGAATTAGTGCACAAATCAGGTATCCTTGTTTGTCTTGTGTTATGTGTCCGTTGAGCTGGATTGTGTATAAATCCTGGCCGTTTCCGCCTGAACGTTAGGACTACGAAGCTGTCACAACACTTCGAGCGCTCGTTATCTCATGTTTCTGTTGGGTCACATCCATTACTCTTCCACAATTGCATCCGTCAAATACTTTGGGTTTTCCCCAGCACCGCTTTGTCATGTTTGTTGCTTTGAGTAACAGAGCCGCTCCAAAAGGTGCACGCAATCTCCTCCATCGTCTGTTAGCCATCCGTCTACCCTGTTACGAATCACATCCAGTCGACGTCCCATTAACCGTGAAGCACTCCGGATTCTACAAAACAAGAAAGCGGCAATTAGTCATTGCGTTTATTGCGCATATAGCAAAGCATAAAACACAGGCTCATATCTAATTGGTGAATCTCGTAATTACAACGCATGTCCCCTAATTGTCGGTCCCTTTGTCACTTCAGTCGTGTGATTTTTTTCCAATTGCTTGTATTTGAACCCTCGGCACGTGGAACTCATTTGATTTGCCTTGATTAGTAACACAATGTTCTATACCTCTCTGTCACCTCCGATTTTTCGGACATGTCATCCATGCATTACTTACATGAACCGTCTTCTTGTGGGTTGTGGTCGTCGTCGTACTTTTCAGCGTTTCCGACTCTTGCGTTGTGTCTGATAGTCTTGTTCGCAATCTCATCCAAGAGCTCTTGATTAGCACTCCCAGCTAATGCACTTAACACCCTCTACACATCAGTAGGGCCTTTTGCCTTCTTGCAATCCTAGAAACCAGATTTGCAGCATCTTATTCGCTTCGTATCTCTGATTGCTACAAAATCCAGAGGTCCTGTCCGGGGTCTAATCTTCTTACCTTCCCATCAAATTGCCTAATGCTCTTTATTTATGGACAAGTTTTGACGCTTCACGAGCACGAGGAACAATCCGCGTTGCTATCTTTGAACCAAATCAATTCACAACACCGTCACGTCTCATTGTCCAGCTTGTCAAAGATCGCTCGCTCGCGTGCGTGGGTGTGTCCGTGTCGTAAACCGTTGAGCCCTTGTCATCGAGACCCCCCCTTACGTCCACTTGGATTGGGGATTGCAATCTGTTTGGTGATTATAATGTTTGTTCTTTCTCACCACGATTACCGATTAGCGCGCGCGAAGTGGACTTGATATACCGAAAACGTTCTCAACACCTTATCAGTCGTTTTGACAGGGTCACCAGGTAGAATTCAATGTTTGAGTTGGGATAATGTTGAACATTTATTTTGTGTGTAGCTTTTGTTTAGCTGGTAAATTTTTACAAAAAAACGCTCACACACCCAGCACGAGAGAGAGAAATGATTTATAGTCTTAGTAATAAGTACGCGATATTCAAAGCACCATTCCATTTGTCCTTCAACTGGACCGGCGCGCCAGTTGATTGATTCAAACAATCTATCAACGTGGCCTTCTTGATGTGGCCAGTGCAGGCATCCGTCCATTATTGGAATTGGCGCCGATATCCGGAGTGAGTTGGACCGAAGCGATTTGTCACGATTATGTCGTGTCCGGACACAACGTTTTCTGTGCGTCCTGGTGGTGGCATTTGATAAATGACGCGTGTAAACTTGCTTTCGCATTCTGATGGTTTCAGCGAGCGCCATTGCTTCGTTTATTTATTGTGCAGAGATCTCGACAACTGGGAAAAGAAAGACGCCATACATGTGATAGTCACCCGAAGTGATTGTCTGTATGTTTCTCCGGTTTCTTAAATCTGTCTGGGATTGGGAAAGCTGACGGTATCTTTGCCCACGTGCAGTCTCTGACTACTGGCACTTTGCGAGGATCCGAGGCTGTGAACTTATATATACATTACATACATCCATACATGCAACGTAATATTATTATATTAATTGGCACAAATCTGAATACAAGATATAGTGCCGTTCAACGTAAACAATGAGATGTACAAAGCGAGAAGGGGGTACAAAGCTTTGTCATCGGCATCGTTGAACACAGGCATGATACTACCCGGTTGCCTACACCGAAGTAGGGGAGATTTCGTTTAGGGGGTCCCACCCCGAGCCTTTACCCACAAGGCAGTGGAGCGAGAGAGGTTCGCACCTATCGGTGGCCGGTGACCGACGAAGCGGTTCATACGCCCTTTCTGGGAATTTCCAGTTCGGAGCCCGATAACCCCGTTGATAGGTTGGTGACTCAGTTTTTGCCTGTGCACCATACAATGTCCTTGGGATAGGACAAGGGGCAGTGACTTTTGGAGCGGCGAGTCACATCCGCCGGGTCGTGATGTCATCATTGGATTTGTGGCTTTTATAGGAGAGAACGCTTGTCAGGCGAAAACCCACCACACCCTCAGACACCACCGCCGAACCTTTCGCTGAGCTCGGAGAACCGAGCCCACCCAGCTGGCACCACGTGGAGGTATTTCGGCATACATACGTACGTACGTACACGTATACATATACATAGATACATACATACTTGCATGCATGCATGCATACGTACATACATACATACATACATACATACATACATACATACATACATACATACATACATACATACATACATACATACATACATACATACATACACAAACCATACAAACAAACATACGTATATATCAGAAAACATGCAAGTTGCAAATCCACCTTTGTTAGCTTGTTTATTATTGATAGGTATTCAAATATGTATAATTTTTCAAACCCACGTGTTCAACTCATCCACATTCGTTTAGAGGAAATTGAACTCCATTCCACGGTACAAACTTTGTTTCACTGTTCCAAGGCATGTGGATGAATATCGTACTATACTTCAGGGACACACCATCCTCTAGTGGCCAACTGCTGGAAACACTTTAGTGTCCATTCAACTCTCTCTCTCTTACCTTCTACGGCTGGACAGATTCTTTTTGCGACGCCACTTCCTGATTGGCGTAAATCTCGGGAAGGCCAAACCGACACATGGCATAGGCAGTTAAAAACCCTTACTAGTAGCCTTTCCAAAGTCGGTGCAGCGCGTCTTCCAGGCTGGTGTCCCCGCGATCAGATATCACACTGGATAGTTACGCTTCAGGATATGTCCTGAAACCGTGTTCAAATGCGGTCTTGCACTAAGCAATTTCGTGGATTGTTTGCTTAACCTTGTATGTTGTCAAGCGGAGTGACGAGAAAAGCTTGTTATGATGCATGATAGTCGAAGCCGCAAGGAAACTGCCATGCTGATGTCGCTCTACTCGTTCACGAAACTTGTTTGAATGCATGTTCCATTCGAGGTGTTGGCACCTCTACCCCGTTTGTTTGTGCTTACTCTTTTATAGAATCCGTAGCTATTAAAGTCCCACCCTTCCCCATCTTTTGAGATTTTAGTTTTTCATGGTTGTGTGGCAGTTAAGCATTCGGTACGTGCTATCGCTGTAATGCTGTCTGTGATGATGATGATGATGATGATGACAGTTACTGGATGCTATGTGTAACCTCTTAGTGCAATTTGAAATGCTCAGCTGGTGATTTTGCTCCAATCGCGCCTTCTAAATTCTTATTCGTGTTCCATCGTAGAAAATGAGTGTTTCCCATCCCAATCTCACCCTCAAATGTCCCTTATGAGTTAAGCATTGTGTAAACGTCATCCACTTTCCTCCCTCATCTTCCATTGCCCACATCCTCGTTGTATGTTGTCAGCTCTCTTACCCATTGCAACCGCTCGGTTACTTTCACTAGTTTGTCACAACGTTTTCTCTCGCTGCTACTTACATTCCATTGCACACCGCCGAAACATTCCGCGCTTTTGTTCCATCATATAATCGTGAAATGCTTATTTCGTGGAACGATTGGCCAATAGGTCTCCCAGGTGCACAACACCATAGCCCGTTTCGTTGAGAACAAAGGTGCACATAAGTGATCTATTCAAAGGTGCAAGGAATGTGCTATGGTCATTCATCATTAAGTTGGTGGTTAATTGATTAAGTGAGTGGGTGGTTGGTTCACTGTTCGCAGGTGTTCATTTCGATTTAATAATGTTGCTTCCTCATCCGTGTGTAATTGGATGATTGGAACTGCGGAACTGCTTCTATCAACAGGAGAAGGGGCGAAGGCGAGTGACTGGCGCCTGAAAACCAGTTTGCTTCGGGTAGATGGAGCTCGTTAGCCTGGGAGGGCATTTCATCTAAGGGGAGGAAAACCCTGATCTTAAACCTCCGCTGCCTTGCGGGATACCTAATCGCGGGAACAGCTTCGGGAGAAAACCCCAGGAAAAAGCTGAAACAGAGTCTGGTAGACGGTTAGTTGGTGTACACCACCTCTTTCTGGCAACTCCCTGCTGCCTTGCAGGTTGCACTTGGTTGTGCAAAGGCTAGAGAAGCTGACTCGAACAAACGCCCAGTGGTGCTGGGGACGCCGCTTTGTACGCAAATTCCCAAGAATCTTCATTGAAGCCGACTCATCCTCCAGGAGGAGATAGTCACACAAAAGTAAAAGTAAAGTACAATGACGTAATTCGTTCTCAATCAATGTCCATGAAAGATTTCTGTAAGCAGCGTTCCAGTCTAAACATACTACGAGACACCTTTCCTCTTTGCTTATCAGATTAATTGGATCTATAAAGCCGATGCGTTTCCTCAGTGTTGTTATTAAGAAGCTGCATAGGTTATACAGGTGCCATCCTTTCTTATTACTCCTACCCAATACTGATCGCGATTGTTTCTTACCTAAGTAAAGTGGGGATCTGGGTTAAGCACGTTTCACGCAACGTAAAACTGCGCGAAATTCAAGCCTAGACCGATTTAAAATCACATATCGTCATCTTTGCTGGCACTAAGCCACCGCAATTATATTCCCAACTGAAAGCAGTGTCCCTACGAGTTAGGAAGAACTGGCTCTTGACCGCTGACATTGGAGGTATAAAGCATCATCTACAAGATGGGAAAGAGCGCAAACACTGTTCCAGGTTGTTCGATTCAAACCACACCGTCAGCGCGCAACTGCTACCCATCAGTCGAGTACTGCTGTTCGCTCTGAGTACTAAGCGAGAGCTGGCTCCTTCCGAGAAGGACTCTTTAGTCATATGAAACGCTAGGGAGCATAAGCTTGCCATGCGTTTGTGAGATCAACAACAAGAACACTATCAGTGTTGCTCTAATGTGATATAGACACAAGCCGTCAGAGAATGAAAGAGACAAAGGCCCGTTCGGAAGGCTATACTTTTCTAGAACAGGAGTGCAGTAGCTGAATCAAAGAAAAGGAGAGGTATGTATGCAAAAATGATGAGTTAATGAATCACAACATTCTGCACGGCAGCAAAATGTGAACACAATGCTTCTCGATTTCGAATGGAATATGGATAAATTCGTTGTTGACTATGTTTCAATATTTCGTACGTTTGATTCATCTTCCTTAGGATTAGTCGAAGGGCCAACCTTGACCATACCGCCATTCTGAAAAAGGAGTTAATCTGGGTTTCAATTGCTTGTTCAACCTGACAGTATCTTAGCCCACGTGCAGTCTCTAACTGTGCGGCACTTTGCCTGGATCAGGCTTGTGCTTTCATACATACTCACGTCAGTAACACAAGTGATCGCTAGCACGATAATCTACAACACATTGTTTGGCAAAATGCCTAAAGTAATTCCTTCACGTTCCAAGTAACTGTCTGGAACTCTCGGTCGTGTGAAACTCTAGCGAAGCCATGCGTTAAACTTGTGTGCAAGTGAACATTTTACAGTGTTTGCTCGAAGCGCCAACCACTCTGCAGTGAAAACATTCAATTAACAAGCATACTATGGACTGGTTTTTTTATGGTTTTCACTTTCATGTCACGACACAAAGTCCTTGAACCATATGGGGGTGTATATTCTGCTAAAGATGAGTGCGTAAGCTCACTTTCCCCTTACCCACTAGTCCGCACATGTATACATTATTTCATTGTGTTTGCAATAAATTTACGTCTACTCGGGTTTAAAGAGGTGTCGAGGACTGTTGAGAGTTACCCAGAAAGCTGTCGCGTTGATGTCGCTCTACTCGTTCACGAAACTTGTTTGAATACATGTTCCATTCAAGGTGTAGTCATTCTTCTTCTTCTTCTTCACTCCAGTTTGTTTGTGATTGCTCTTCTTTAGGTTCCGTAGCTGTCTACGTCCCACTCTTCTCCATCTTATAAAATTGTACTTTTTCTGGTTGTATGGCAGTTTAGTAATCCTTACATGCTACTGATGTAATGCTATTTGTAATGATAATGATAGAGTTGACCATTTTCGACGACGTGCCTACCTCACTGCTCTTTTCCTTCTATTCCTGTTCTGTCTCGTCCCTCAAGACACCTCATCATTCATCTTGTTCACCTGCAATTTCCTTGAAGTAATTCTTGGAGAGATTTCACTGCCATTGAATTCTGAACGAGCGATTATGAGTCATTCTGAAAAATACGGTGACCTACTTATCATTATCATCATTACAGATGCTATTCACACGTCACTATTCATGTTGAATAAATCAAGGTTAATTACGTCTTCATGATACGCGATGTCATTTTCTTCAGCAACCTCCTTTCCTCAACGCTTCTTAAGCGCTCACCTCTTCAGACTTCTTTGCAAACAGTAAAAAGGTAGTGGACAAATGATGGCGAGCTTGCTTCGTTAAAACATCGCAAAACGTTCATGTGTATCGAAAGGTTGTGCTTGTAACCACATCCTGCCAAAGCACATGCCGATGGAGTTGAATTCATAATGCAAGGAAATTTGTGTGCAATCAGTTAGAGCAGGTTTTGGATAACATTTCACTTCTGACACAGAAGCTTCGTCAGACCAAGGGTGATAGTCAGGACAGGGAACATGATTAAGTAGTAGTGAACCCCCCACCGCTTATTTGACCTTACCCTTAAACAGCCTATAGTACGCCTACAGTGTGTCACGTCTCGTGGGAATGACCAGGATCAGTGGTCCATTTACCTCACAGTGTGTATCCACATCAATCTCATACAAGTGAACACGGTCAAGGTCAGTTGACACAGCTGCCCACCTTACCACTAAACAGCCTATAGTTCGCCTACAGTGTGTCATATTCGTGAACAAAAATGCGCATTTGCATCCATTTCCAGCACACACACACACACCACGAGTGGTTTCGTGGTGTTTGTACTCATCAGATACGGACAGTGCAATCAGGATCTAAAAGACTTACAAGTTCATACTTTGTTTATCATTCCTCTACTGTTTCAACGCATGCATATCCTGCATGTAGTGCCACTAACTGATAAATGCAAACAGCACGCGTTTAATCTACCGTATGGGGACCACTTTTCGATAGCGATCGTTCTTTCTCTACACAACAAACTTTTCTTATTTTAAATAATTTGCGCTTGTATGCCACTGTTGGATAAGGTTGGTACGGCCAACCTGTTCAATCACATGAGCCCACACTTCCGTAGACAGGGTTTGAACCCTTGACCATGAACAAACAAGCTCATTCGCGTGCATTTCCATCACACACATACATACCACGACCGGTTTCGTAGTATTTGCACTCACCAGGTAGGGGCAGTAGGATCAAGAGTTGCATGAGCTTGAAACATTGGAACAATGGTAGACAAGTTGCGATTGTATGCCACTGTTTGATAAGGTTGGTACAACCAACCTGTTCAATCACATGAGCCTACATACATGTGGATGGCGTTTAAACCCATGACCATGAACTTACTTTAGTTATTCCCGTGACTACGTAAAACGTGTCCCACCAATGTATTTGGGGTCCACATTTCGCCAGCGACTGCTCTTTTTGTTCCCAACAAACTTCCTTTACCTTAGTTTTCCCCATGGTTATATATAAATAATTCGATATATCTGTTAGAATATAAAACTAATGAAGAGATATCCGAATTATCTTACTAGAATTACTTCACTAATCTTGTTTGTCTTGTGATATGTGTCCGCTGAGCTGGACTGTGTATAAATCCTGGCCGTTTCCGCCTGAACGTAATACTACGAAGCTGTCACAACAGTTCTAGCGGTCGTTATCTCATGTTTCTGTTGGGTCACATCCATAACTCTTCCACAATTGCATCCGTCAAACACTTCGGGTGAACCCCAGCACCGCTTTGTCATGTTTGTTGTTTTTGTGTATCGCAGCCGCTCCAAAAGGTGCATCGCAATCTCCTCCTTAACTCAAACTGAGCGCTTTGATTAAGAGGAAACCACATTCATCTGAATTCCCTAAATGCTGGTCATGGTCATGCCCATTTCTCAAATTTCTAAACGGCTGCTTTCAAACAATTACTCTCTCACCCGCTTGCAAACTTCACCATCAACCTGCGTGATAAAATCTCATCATAAAATTAAAATGCAGTGATTAAATTCTCCCCAAAACTCCCATCCCAAAACGGGACACTGCTCAGACATGGAGATTAGCGCGATGCACAAGATGTCAAGTTCCACCATCGGGAAGCCTCTTTCTGTTGTCGTTTCGCAATTTTAAAAATGACATTTAGGGGTGGTTGATTAGTTGAGAAAAGTGTGTGTGACTTCCTCTAACATCCCCATCGCTAGCGCGCTGATCTACAAGCATCCAAGACACAGCGCAACCGGATAGATCAGGTTATTCGATCTAATGTGTGAACTTTGATGTGTTCAAGTCCATAAACCCGTCAACGTTTGTTGAGAAACTTGGTGGGTTTTGAATGGGCATGAGACGATGGGGGAGCGGGGGGGGGCTCGAATCAAACAACTCGTAAAAAAATGAAACCAACAAAGCGGATGACACTTATTGCCGTAAGACTGTGTAGAACCGTTTTTCGTCTATTCAACAGCAACATCAAAATGATATAAAACTACTCTGTCTCCCGCACACACACACACACAAACAAACTCATAACTGTCCAAACTAAAAACAATCTCCCACGGGAATCGTTTACCGTTATCGGTTTCGAAACAGAGCGCGTTTGCTTCCTGGACAACTGAAATTGACGGATGAGCAATTTGTTTTGGAGCGTAAGGGTGTGCTTTGAGAATTGATAAACACCGTTTCATATTGTGTGTATATTCTTGATCGTTTGAAAATCAATTCCCGTCTGTCGTGGTTCATCGTCAAATCGAATTTTGACATGTGTGCATGCACCGCACGACCGTTTGTTACATGACGTGTGACAGGAACTTCGTTTGACAAGGCCGTTCGCAGTAGAACGCTCTTCGGATACTAGCGACAGTTCGTTTCGTTGATGTAAACGAGTGGATGAAAATCAGCATGAACAGTCCTCAGTGAATGGACTTTATCACCTCCTTTCATCAGTGTTAAAAGCTGTTAGCTTGAACCAGTACATCATTTCGCATAGCTTGGTTCAACCATTGCGGAAAAAACTCTCGGTAGACACGATTGTCAAAGCAGTTGCCATCTTCTCCAGTTTAAACTCTGAGGCAACCGTAGATTGAACGTGAAGACAAGGATGATTGTGCATAGCGCGTGCGCACTAAATGTTCATTGTTTCTTGCCGCGAAACCTGGAGCATCCACAGAAAACACAGAATGCTGTAACTTTAAGGAGCAACTTGTACATATGGAAAGGAGTACGTTGAAATCCTCTGTATAGCTGGTCTACAGAGAATGTCTACTGTACTAAGAAATCGTTGCCTACGCTTACTGGGTGATCTCCATTCAATTAGAAACCGTTTTATTCTTAAAAATTAGTAAGATAACCTTAGGCAAAGTGGTTTGCAAAAGAGTTATGAAAGTTCTTGACCTTGACCCTACAAGTTGCTAATTCCACGCAAAACAATCTAGCGTAATTCTGTCGAGGAAGGTTCTAGTTATAACTCTCCTATCAAAATACCACTGACTTAAACAGTATCAAGTTCACCACAATTGATATTCGCTCATGTGTTCGAAGGTCGTTCATACCTGACCTTGAGGGCACTGCTCGTGATTAGCTGATCACACTGACTCTGTAATTGAACAACGTGGTTCATTTTACGAACCCCATATAGCAAAGAGGTTGGGATTTAAACCTTTTCCCACCTTACTGCTGCTTCAAGACTCGCCGGACCTGAGATTGTCGCCTCCATCTGATGAGGACAATTTATCTGAAATTGTTAACGCATTTGAAGTGTGAGTAATGTGACCTACACAACATATCACGTAGTTTTACCGATCGATTGAGCACATGTCAAGCAGTAAGTTGATGGCTTCCGATCTGTTGGATGTTGCTTTCCCGTTATTGAAATCTCATCATACCATCAGCGCGGTCTCATTCATGCTTGCTGATGTAGTCAAGCCTCTTGACCGGCATTTGATTCCGCTTGGTGTTGAGGCGTTTTTGTCGCTCACGTTGTGGCTATCAGATCACATCACAGTTTCGTTTTCTGATTTAATATCTGTGCATAAATGATGACATTATCACCGATATTTCCTTATAGCTTGTGGATTCTAGACTGGGTAGATCCTCCTTCTTGAAAAGCTTAATATTGTTTCGAATGAGTTGATCTAAACGGATGCTGTCAACTATTTCCGCGACCAAGGTTGTCATGGGCCGTACATGTATTCAACAGCAAACGTAGAGAGTGGGTTTTAATAATGGGGTATGTGGGTATAAGACAACCATCTGGAAGGCATTCAAGCATGTTCACCCGAGAACTCTCTCTCTCTATGACACTTCACCAGTGCCCCTATACTCTCTACAATATGACATGCTTCCAGTCTATTGACTTTACTTCGTTGATCGCGACGCCGGTCCAGTTAAAGGATAACAATGGGTGCTGCCGCAGGCACCAAAACACAATAATCTTGTAGCCGTTGAAGTTCCTCATCGAATTGTGGTAGGGATGCGTACGGCACAGGTCGTTTAGGTCGGAACACAGACTTTGGGTCTTTTTCAAAATCGAGAACCGCTTGTATCTTGTTATATTTTCCAAGGTCGTCTGTAGACATCATCATCATCATACACACCGGTAACAAGTAACAAGTGCTTAACTGCCATACAAACGTGACGAAGTAATATGTTCTAAAAGATATGGGGAAGGGTGGAATCTAAAACCCTACTGAACCTGTAACAGATTGGCCACAGACATCAGGGTGAGGTGTCTACGAGTGAACGAGTAGAGCAACATCAGCATGACAGCTTCTTTGCTGTTTTCACTGTCATGCATCATAACAAGCTTTGATCCCCTTCTACTAGCATGTCCGTTTGAATACACCCTAGATGACTGAAAGTAGATTGCCTCAAAAATATTCCCGGGTGTCATTTGAATGGACTACTTTTACCCTCTTCACTTGAGAAATTGCTGTTCTATAATCAATCGCACACTCCACCCTGTTTGTGTCTTGAGAATCGAGAATACCTTTCCTGATAGTCTACTCTACTTCGCTACTCGAAACGTAGAGTGTGAAGACCCGTTTCCAGGTCGGTCTAATCTTGAAATTCCAATGAGTTTATCCAGGTAGCGACGAATATCATTGACCTCATCCGTAGCATAACAAACAACAAGTCTCCAGTAGAACAAATCCTAACGTTTTTATTGATTAAGCGACGCGATCCACCTCTCGTTAATAAATCTGCGCTTAATCAGTCATTGATGAAATACCGTTCCAACTGGCTTGTACACACTATGTGATTTGAAAAACCGCTACATTCTCTAATCAGTTGGGTTGATTGCTCACTGTGTGGTTACCATCTCAGATCCCATGTGAATGCGTGAGTAAGCCACACCTGCTGCCCATATCCCATCCCATGGGAAATTACGGTCAGTAAGTTTGCCATATAAACAGTGGAGTGGTATTTTCATACTTGGCTATAATGGTGTTTCCTTCCTACGATCGGTCTTCAGCACATGTAACGAACAAAGAATTTAAGCATGAATTCCTGCTTAGCAACGACGTATTCCTTGAGAGCGAGGTTCTAAACAATGACGCTCACAACTTGTGGGCCTGCTTCCATTCATGTCGACATCACAAACGCGTCTGAAATGACTAAACAGCCCGATTCGGAAGCAACGATCTGTCCCCTCGCATCGCTCACAGAGTTAAGCATTTACACACCGTCAGCCTAGAGCAGTATCTGCTCACAACTGTATTAGAGGAACAAAGTAATGCTCGGAAACCAATGTTCAGCAGGGTTCATGCCACGATGTTCAAAATACGAGAATCACTGAGTGATTCCTGGTTGTGCGCTCAGGACGCTTTAAATGACCAGCGTATTCTAGTCCGTAAGGGGTATGAACGCCAAAATACATTAGATTCGATGAAATTTCAAAATAGTAAAAAAAGAAATGCTTGTCTTTTTAATTTAAGAAATAACTCTTTGCCCATTTATGTTGCGCTTTTGTGTAGCAATCTCCCGCGAGCTTGAACTAAATTTGCATTCATAAGTACAACGAAACTTGCCAGGCATCTGGGCGTCACCATTTAGGATAACTTATCGTAGACTCGTCTTTTCAATTCTATATTCACTAAAGTACGTAGTTTCTGATTTCAAGCCTTTCGTCTTCGCTGTCTTGGCGTTAGGCCTAACCTGAATTCTCAATTGGTCGTCAATTTTATCTTACCTCATCGTGTTTACTGTTCTCTTGCTATTTTTTCCGTACTCCTTTCAAAAGAATTTCACGTCTATATAACACTTCACAACCGGTTTCTGACTGTTTGCCGTCATCTGGTGGAGACAGTAAGATTAGGTTTCAGTGAGCCTTGAAACAGTGGATAAATGGTAAACAAGGTGATACTTGAATGCCACTGTTGCATGGGGTTCGTACAACGAACCACGATGTTCAAACACAGAATCACATAATGATTCGTGGTCAAGCACTCGAGGGGCTTATGGATGACCAAAGTAATGTGTTGCTGACATCCCCTGCACTTACACACTACTAACATTTATCCACTGTTTCAAGGCTCACAGAACCTAATCTTACTGTCTCCATCTGATGAAAGCAAACAGCCAGAAACCAATAGTGATGTGTGAGTGCGCGGGATGTGAGCAACACATCACTTTGGTCATCCATAAGCGCCTTGAGTACTTGACCACGAATCACTTTGTGATTCCGTGCCTGAATATCGTGGTTCGTTGTATGAACCCTATGCAGCAGTAGCATTCAAGTATAACCTTGTCACGTCCATATGTTTTCACGTGTCAGTTCCAACTTTTGTAAACCTATCCATTTCGAAACAACAAAACGTGATCTCTTGTGATCGACACTATAATAATATCCTCGCCGATAATCCCTACCCACCACACCACGAACTATTGAAGTCCAGATATTCGTCTATTTCCCGCATCATATTATCAGCTTGAACGTCATTATATCGGCGGTCGTTCGCCCAATTTGCATCATGATATCTTTATCGATTTGGAAAACACTCATTTACATGAATTTCCAACACGCACACACCCCACAACCGGTTTCGTGCTGTTTACACTCAACGGGTAGGGACAGTATGATCAGGATCTGCATGCGCTTGAAACAATGGAACAATTGTAAACAAGTTGCGCTTGTATGCCACTGTTTGGTAAAGTTGGTACGACCAATCCCTTTCGATTATATGTGCCGGAACACAAGTACATGGGTTAAACCCATGTTCATGAACGAAAATATTCATTTGCATGCATTTCCATCACACACACCCCACGACCG
>JACCGJ010020176.1:0-16742 GCA_013407085.1 Atriophallophorus winterbourni
TGTGCAATCGTGATATACTTCTGTCCAGCTCAGATGACATTGTGCTAAATTGATTGGCCACCGGTAGCCAACTGTATGCCAAAATACGCCAAAGTCTCACTACCATTTCCCCATTTATACGTGTCAAGGCCTAGGCAACGTGACAGTAGCTTGACCAACGGATTTGCAATCGTGCAGTACATGTGTGCTGTGCAGCTAACACTCTGATAAATAACTTTGCCACCGTTAGTGAACTGCATGTGAAAAGACGCGGGGTCTTCTTGCCACTAAACCCTTTTTTGCATCTGTCTAGGCATTGGCAACCAGACAGTATATCAGCCCGCGTGAAGTGTATGACGGTGCAGCACTTTGATGGACCGGGCCACGTGCAGTCCGCGGCTGTGGTAAAGTTTCTGGCTCCAAAAGTGTATTTTCATTCATCAGAACCGGGTACTGATGTCTCAATGCAACTTAATCATGAACCCATTAAAAATTGAACGGTACGTTGAAGTAAAAAGTCTATGCATGAAGAGCAAGCAAAGTTGAAGCGTTTGATCTGTTACGAAAATACACAAACATCAAACTTAAGCTTCGGTTCCCAACAGTGAAGACTTTGCTACATTAATCACCACTAGTAATAAGCTACTATGGTGAACCCACTACAACCTCACAATCATGATCTCTTGTTTCATATTTGCCTGAATGAAAGGCTTAACAGAATCTTAGACCACACGTAGACCATCTGACTGGACAGCGCTTTGTTTAAAGTTAGGCTTGCACATACAAACAAAATCATAATCGGCCCTGAGGACTCTATTACAGATATGTCGCACAGTAACGCTAAACAACAGGCCTGTTATCATGCGTGACAGGGAAAACCGCAAGGAAGCTGTCATGCTAATGTCCCTCAACACTTGCTTGAATACAAGTTTGATTCAAGGTGTAGGCACCTCATCCCAATTTATCTGTGCTTAATCTCTTAAAGGTTCAGTAACTTTTAGGTCCCACCTTTCCCCAAACCTTTTAGAATTTTTAACTATTTCAAGGTTGTATGGCAGTTATGCATTTCGTACTTGTTACCGGTGTAATGTTGTCGATGATGATTGCGAAACAACTGGGTCAGAATCATACCCTGGAAGATGAAGAGATTCGGCGAGAAACCGGTGCTGTATTCAGCAAGCGCCTTTAACAAATAATCAAGACACAATCCAGTATCGTAGAAGTGGTGGCATATCGTTCACTTATACCTACAGTCTCCTAAAGCACATGTGTGCAGTACTTATGTGCTGTGCGGCCAGCACTGTGCTAATTTGATTGGCCACCGATAGTGAGCTGCGTGCTGAAACACGCTGGAGTCTCACTACCATTTCTATTTTTCATATCTGTCTAAGTCTGGGCGGCATGACAGTATCTTAGCCCACGTACAGTCCCTGACTGCGCGGCACTTTGCCTGGATCCGGCTTATGCTTTAATATCATAATGATGTAATAATTACAGTTCCTAAAAATCCTCGACTTTTACAGTCCATCGAAAACAGGACTTTTAAATTTATCTTTTACCTGCCGAGCCACATTAAACCATTAGTATCATGTTTACAGATTCGCACTGATAAAATTGAACAGGCAAAGAATCCAGTAACTTACTGGAAGGCACCCATAAGTAGCTTCAGTCTAAAACTTGTGGCAAACTCATTGCTGGTATTAGTCGCAGCTTTTGTACGAGACAGTTTCACAGCTTCCACACAACTCCTGAGGATTAGTTGCGTATATTTATGAGCTTACGTGTAAACAGATGTAAAACCGGACAAATAGGATTTCCTAAATATTATAAATTTCAGACTTTGTATAATATTTATTTTTCTACATTCATAAAACTAAGCGAGGTTATTTAGGAACGGTATGACGTATTCGGTACAGCGCGGTATCGTAACTAGTCGAAAAAGTTCAAAAGGCGTGGATTAATTACTTAATGAATTATTATCGTAAAATTGATGGTTACTTCAAAAATTATATAAGTATTCACCGTGATGATATAGACTAGTTAATAACAAAGTATGGAATCAGACAGTGTTGCCAGTCTTATACTCGACACAGACCCGTAGGCTGGCAAAACCACAAAATGTTAGAGGCTGTGTGATGTATAGTACTCCACAGACTGCTCGAAAATGGATCATTATTAATTGATAGCATCAATAACAGGCTACTATGAGTAATCAGGCAAAGTGCTACAGAGACATGAGCTGCGCTTTTACACTCAAGGCAGATGGAGTTAGGTGGTATTTTCTGCTAAAACGGAAACATAAGGATACGCCCATTACTATAACCAATTAAACAGTGGATACGCACTTTTGGAGGCAAGCTATGCATATAATTTTCTCTTTCGGAGGGGCGAACCATAAAAATATACCGCAACTCGGATATGCTTTGAACGCATCCAAGATGTTACGGCATTTCTATAGTGAACATAATCAGTTGAACACCAATGATTTCCGAAAAACCATTTGATTTAATAAAACTAATGACAATGTCTGAAACCGCGTTTCCAAATGGAAACAACCTACAACAATAACCTAGCAAAGAAAAGTACCAAGAAATAGAACCTTTTTCGATTGTAGAGTCGGATGGAAGTAGGAATTTTTCGACGAACACGACATTCAGTCAAACTTGTGGGCTATCGGAAACCACCATGTATGTTTGAACAATACATTGACTGTTTTCCTCAAAACTGCAATTCACTTTGATATGAAACAATATCAAAGGAAGCATGACACATTTCTGGCAAAACACTCCAATATATACGTTACTTGCTAAAAGATCTAATTAAGAATATGACATTACGAGCCTAGTTTCAATCATCGAGTTGAGCATTTAGAAAATTCACGTGGACTGAGCTACAGTCAAGTTCCTCAGGCCTAGCTAGACACGAATGATGATTTATAGAAGAATTGCCCAACAGCATATCCGCTTGCACATAGAACACGTCGAACAAAACACTGAATAATGATTGGTTATGTAAGTGATTATCTAGTACAGTCTACACATTGAGGTTCGCGGTGATGTAGTAATCAAATTTCGTACAAGATTAGGTCAACGTTAATGAAGAGAGAGGAGCACTATATAATCAGATGTAAAATGGACACGATCAGAGGATAAGTAAGCAGCATCATTAGATACGGGGAGATGAACAACAGCTTCACATAAAAAATTTAAACCAAGCAAATTTTAAAAATATTGCAAGAAGTGAAGTGAGATGCGGATTCAAGGTTTTACTATCAAAACGAAAACAACAAATTGTTAAGAAAATTAAGACAACGCATTTCAAGTTCATAACTATAGCAAACCGGATAAGCTGAGACACAATATTAGACTACTAAATTTGTGAAATAATCATATGATAGTTAGGGCTCTATTCTACTCATTTTTGCATAACGGTGTCGTGCCGATATAGTAAAACGAAGCGTTTAGCCGTGATACGATATATGTTAAATTTATATTTCTAGCGCATCGTTTAAAAATATGCAATGCATCCATAAATAAAAAAATGACGCGTGTATTAAAAAGGGATGCATTAATTCGTTAACTCCTATTCCCCACAGTTAAATTACAATAACGAATTTAGGGTGTTTACGCACAATAGCTTGAGACAACGGAGCATGTGTCAGTAGGAGATTAGTATCTTGACTTTCAAAACGCGATTAGGCTTGCTTGTACAATTAACTGATACGATCATCATGTATGATCGTTTTAGAGCTTGATCGGAAATTACATCGTGATTCTGTATTCGAACAGAGTGGGTTATTGCAGTGGTTACAGAGCCGAAAGAATTTCCG
The DNA here is from genome assembly GCA_013407085.1 of Atriophallophorus winterbourni. Taxonomy (NCBI): domain Eukaryota; kingdom Metazoa; phylum Platyhelminthes; class Trematoda; order Plagiorchiida; family Microphallidae; genus Atriophallophorus; species Atriophallophorus winterbourni. The sequence goes on from JACCGJ010020176.1 coordinate 3,809, forward strand.
GATACAAAATATATTCTTAAAATATGACAAAAGATTTTTCGCTTATATTTCTTCGAGCTATGACTACGATATCAAATAGGAAAATTCATTTTTGGCTGAAGATTTTGAAAACTCGGTAAACTCGAAAAAATGGGAAAGATTTTTTTCACATCTATTCGACTAACCCGGTTTGTCAGAGGCTACCTAACCTCTTCTATACACCTCATTTGATAGACACCGAATTCACAGTGATTAAAATATGGAGACGTCAATACGTTTCACAGATTTAATGTTGTCTCTAATATTGATAATAAACGAAGGCAGTACGGAAATGAACCGAATATGATATTTTCAAAGTAAGGAAGACAATTTAAATTAAAATCATTAAACTTGTAGATAAGTTCAGAACATAAGAATGATGCACATACAAACCAATAATTTTCGAAAAGTTGTAAAGTTGGACGTTAATATAATTAACGTCAAGCTGCTTCGAGAATGTTTCCGGACGTCGAAATGATCACCAGGTAAATGGAACGCGTATAAATGATAAAAGGCTGGTTGGATATTGTCAATTAACAAAAAAATTACTTATTTTATAGATTGGTAGAAAATCTTAACAATGTGAACCATCAAACACGAATGTAATTCCGAAAACAATGAGGAAAGGGAATCCGGTATCAATTAAGGGACCGCAAAATTAACCTACCGATTTCCGAGCTACAACGAAATTTTTTCGCGGCTTCGAGTCAATGCATTTGAGAAATTTTTTGATCTCACATTTTGACCATTTATTTGAAACAGGAATATAATTAGGCAAGTCATCCGATGCGTCTGATATATTATAATCATGCCAGTGTAGTAAAGTCATTGCACACTCAACAGGATATCTGAAAAATTGAAGATCAAATGAATGAAGTGAAATAACATACTTATATTGTTTTGCAAGATCTAGATAACTTTGTAGTTCGCCATCGATCGGCTGCCGACTAGGAGACCAGACATTTAATTCCCGAGGACAAGGCGGATAACCATTTCTAGCATTGAAGCGAATTGGGGCTGGAATTTCTGCTTGAAATCCTGTTCCAACACGAGAGCAACAGTCTGGAAAAGAAATAGATAGATATAACATTAAAACGAGGATTAAATCAAAGATATATAAAAAAGAAGTTCAAAAATCAAATGAAAAATTAGGACAACCAGGTAACTCACCATCATTTGGGATAGAAGACTTCAAAGGTTTTGAGGCTTTATTAACGTTCTGGCGACGAATCATTGGTGAATGTAATGAAGATATTAAACCTTAATATGTCGAATTTAACACGGAATCAGTATTGAATTTGTGAATTTATATAATGACCTTCATAAAAAAGATAAACAAACAGTTAGAACTACGTAACAGTATTTGATACCAACTCAGCGATTTAAAAAAGAATGAAGCGAAAAATAGTTACACTTTCTACAATTATTATCACCAAATTTGTTTAACAGATTATATGTTGGTTAATTGCGTTGATGATGTCTTTTCATGAGTAATTAATTATAAATGAAATGGTGTTTTGCCTTGCAATTTTAAAACATTTAAATTCTAATATTTCCGTTTTTGTTTAGTCATGTGCTAATCAGAATACAATTTTCAACAATTCATATGTAATTTTATCAATTATTTAAATGGAATATCAATTCATCATGATGATTTTATCTTATATATTTTACGTGAACTTTAAAAATACATTTCATAAACAAATTTTGCACAATAATCGATCCTAATGGTGAAATTCAATTATCAATGAACGAGTCGCATCAATTTGCGATTTGTCCCTCGTCCAACATGGGACTTATATTCTATTTAGATTTTTTAAAGTATAAAATTCCCGATATATTTGATCATTCGATCGACATAATTGAAACGAATTGTTCGATGTGAATTTCATTCAGTACTGTACTTCAAATACAAATTATTAAATATTGTATGTTTTTTTCATTTTTGGAATCAAACTCAGAAGTTTTTAAAACGGTCACAGACATTTGAGTTACTAAATAAATAAAGGCGCCAAATTAAAATTTTTTTAATCAACCCAAATAAAGTGTGCCTATCGGTTTCTAATAAGGAAAATATAGAGAAAATAAATACAAATCTCACCTCCGAGAAATCATGGACTAATCGACGTTCTTCCGTGGTTGTCTCGAAATCATTTTTGTATGTGGATGTAACGGAAATAAATGCAGATCGAAGATCATGATTATTGTGCCTTGGATTTCCAACAGTAAAACTATTTATTTATTCATCCATTCCTCATTATCGACTGCTAATTGTCGATTGCGATTGTGACACGATTCCAAGCACTGTAATCGGTATTATGAGAGTTGTGGCCCAAGGCGAGTTGGATGGATTATTTATTTCGAGTTCCATCCTATGCTAGAATTCTCATTTTACAGATTCCAATTTGTTCGGTACCAGCTTGCGCGGTCAACTGAAAACTATAGGTCCATAGTTAAAATATGTTGTTCAATGTTTCAGAAGGTTGTCGTGTGCACATGGTATATTGATTTCTGAAAATTCCCTCATGAGAGATGTGTAGTTATGTGCAGTATCGAGAATCAGGACTCTAAATGATTGTTTGGGCTAATTACAAAAATAAACGATTGCATAATCATTTGTGACATTGCAACGAGTTTCCGAGTACTCATGCTGAATGAAAGATTAATGTGTGAGAGGGATCAGGCGCCGCCCAACAACGAAAATATATCGAAACCTAATTCGCATACCGAAGTCAATAAGAAGTGATCCTTCGTTGTATGCGGTGAATCGAATACCATGTACCACTTGTAAGGTCAATGAAGAGTGATTTCTGCGTTCTGAATTTGTGAGTAGAATGACGCTCATTTTAGCCGCAGTGTAGATCAGAAAAAGCACCATTTTCAAATCAACAGTGACGTATAATATGCGGGTAGTAGTAATGTTAGACAGAGCTGCCGCTTCTATTGCTTGAACTCATGGTTTCCCTGAAAGCCATGTTGCGATTTGAAGCTGCATGGGGACGTGCATTTAATTGCTTTCGAATTAAATCAAGGATGATAGAAAAATAGCTGGATGATCGGATGTTCGAATTTTGGTTCTTACCACTGTGAAAACGGCTAAGTCTTCGAAAAATGTTGTATTTGTCGAGTCAAATCGCTGATCTAGGATATCATATCAAATATAACCTTCTGCAAATTTGTCCTTGAACTACTAGGAGTAGAAAGTTGTAGGCTTACGGTGGAGATTGTTGTGTTACGAGAGATTTACATAAACTTTATCCGCAACTTAGGCGAGCTCGTTAGGGTTACTCATGACTTTCATAATAATAAGTACTTTGCGAAAATCATTCTGTAAATTCTGCAACCAAATATTACATAGCACTCGTTCGTTGAAGTCTTGTCTCTCCTGTAACTTTATCTAATGCCGTAGGTGTTGTGAATGCGTATGATCACCCAAATCTGCGCCGCATAAGGTTATTTGCACGTTTTGATAATCGGTCGAACCGATTCGATAGATAATTGCCAATGTATGGTTATAGTAATGATCTTTGTCATCATAATCTTAAATTTAACCATTATCTTCTCTAGCAACATAGGCTGAAAGCCGGCAACGCGACTGTAGCGTGTGCGTTGCGTTCGAACAAAGTATGACTCGAACAAAGCTTCAATTTGTGCAAATAAGAGACTTGAATCAGTCGTGTCGAGAGCGGGCGAGGTCAAATGTTCTATAAAATCGTCTTCCATCTGGTCCACCTTATTCATATTAGGTTTCATGAAGCATATTTTATGGCTCAAATAGAATTGAATTATTGTTCGGGCTCATAAATTTGTAGTGGTTAGTGAGGAATGAGTGATTAGGCTATATGTCTTCCTATTATATCCACATTCAACATTAATTCCGAGGCAATAAGAGAATTAACGCGGACTGCTCCTTGAAAAAGATTATATTGTTTTTATGTATATGTGCTATTTAAAAATGTTATTCAAAAGACGAATAACGTTAACTGGGTTAACGGGTAGAAAATCAGTAAAATATGAGTGACGAAAATGAAAGAAATCACTATATCACTATAGTGCTATCTGTAATCGAAACGAAACGAGAATGACTAAATTCACAAATTAGGAGGATAAAAAACGGATTTTAAAAATTGCTACAATTATATCCAATATTATCCGCACGTTATAATGGAAGACCGCGTCGCAATATTTCTATGTTGCCTGACTTCAAGTTATTCAACCCCTATATTTTTATGGTTGATGAACGACGTTATTTTTCAAGTCAGGAGAATTTACAGTTCAAAAAGAATTGTTAACTTGTAAAAGGAAACATTCGGAATTGTTGCTAGAATATTTTTGATTTGCTGAATTCATTTATGGTGCAAAGGTTAACAAACCACTGAGCTATTGAGTTATCCACAGTTGAAATTTTTTAATGACTTCATTAAGATGCTGTTTATTACATCACTCAAGGCATCCTTTTGTAACGAATAACACGTGGACAGTTTACCTTGATATGTATCTGAGGTCTGACATGGTGTCGGTGGTCATTTAGCCATATTTTCTTGATGATAAAATTTACACATCGACATCGCTGTTGCCAAAGGATTAACCGCATTTTACCTTTATTATTTCAACAAACGAAATATTTCCAATGTATATTTGACCTTGAAAATTTAATCAAGATTATTCATATAATACTTTGGCTGCACAAAATTTTTGTTAAATATGATCATGCTAAGCTTGCTTCGGATATCCAGAAATAAATCACTTATAAATTAATTAATTAATTATGTGATTAATTAATTATTTAATTAATTAATTAATTTATATTGCTTAACGGTATTGTGATAAAGAGCAATTTTACGCTTCAATTATTAATTTATAAATTTATTTCTTTTTTGCAAAAATATTGAATTGTAAAATTCTATTTTGCTATATTTTCGTGCTCTTATTATCATATGCTACACATGACAGTTCACTTCTTTTCCATAAATAAAATATCATATATCCGCAATAATTGGTCAAGGACATATAACAATGTATTTCTTTGAGATCCAACCCAGGACACCGCTACCCCTGATAGTTTTTTTGACTGAACCCACTCGATTTGTCTAAGTTATTTCAGTTCTGTAGGCAGATGACTTCAAGTGACCAATGTTCTAATCGAGCGACTATAATTTCAGTCGTCAGAAAGATGTTAACATGCGTTCACCACTACCTTTATAAAGCATGTTACGAGTAATATTTCCTTGAAATTCTTCTTTTTTCTTTCCCATTCCTTCCTAATTCCGACCTATACAAACAGATGTTTGAAGACTAGAATTTGGATTTGTTTATTTTTATAATATTGTGATAATAAACCTTACTTTTTCAATCAATTAGTGTTATTTCAAATCTTTTCCTTTCACATGTTTGGTGAACCCTTTGTTTGAATTTTGTGTCGGTCATTGTTGAAGTTAGTTGCCATTTTGGGCACTTAAAATTTATTTGGATTTTAACATTAATTTTGAGTGTCACATATGTTTCATAGAGAAAATGTGTACTTTAATTTTTGTGAATCAATTGTCCATATTCTTATAACTCAGGTCGTATCTGATTTTGCATTGCATTTCTTCTGTAGTATCTTTGGCTCTGTTTGTATTGGCTGTTACGATCCAGTTCACTTGGGTTTGTATTATTGTTATCGTAACTTCCAATTACCATCACTTAGTATATCCGAATCGTTATTCTGAGTTTGTTTAACTAAGAAACGGGTGGTCTACGCGTTGCTCACGTTTTGTTCCGTGGTATACTCGTCGTATGCGACAGGCGATTATACGTCAAGAAGTATCCAGACCGTCTTTCAGTGCACAGCATTTTGTAACTGCGACTGAAAAAAATCAAAAAAGCTTTATTTTAACTAAGGCGGTGAGCTGTCAGCGATGCTAGTGTTTGTGCTTATATCTAAAACATAATATTACCGAAACGCGGTTTTTCTTTATGCATGCCTTTTTATCATTTGTTATTGTATTGTCGTAAAATGAGTATACCCATAAAATATCAAACATTTTTACGCAAAGTTTAACGAAATGCATGGATAAAATTCTGGAAATCGCACATTACGAGGCATTCAAACCCCTTTTAAACGCCATTGTTTAACAGGCAGCTCATTAAATGAGCAATCTAATCTTACACATAAGTCGTGTTGCTTTAGGTTTTGAAGATTGTATTTCTGCTGGCTTTATTTTGTACCTTTTCGTGGAGTAGTTGATCGCTCGAGAGAACATTTTCGAAAACAAGCGTCGCCCAGTTATTCCAGGATTTTGAATATTTTCATCAAGTTGTTCCTTATATATCTTTGCCAAATTGATAACAGACTTTAAGAAAGTAAATATTCTTGTATGGTTTCTCTAGACAAACCTTCAGCCAAACCTCGCTAAAAGTTAGAGCCCTCTTGTCTATTTTGAGGAAAAAGTTAATGGCTTGTACGCATCATTTTGGTGAGGCCTGATAATTGTTTCATATAAGGGGATACAAAAACGGGCGTTCTACATGCCAGGACCGATTCTAGCCTAAATAGCTCTGCTGTTACTTGTGCAGCTGAGGTAAATTACGCTGTTTAGTTATAGTCCGTTGTAACTTTTATGCCTAAACTCTTGAACTCCTTGACAGAGTTAAAGTTAAACTTACCGCTATTGACAGTCACTGTAATTTTGTCGACTACTGCAGATAACAAATGTCATTTACTATAGTTCAGTTTAACATCACAATGCCGCGACTGATTCATGATGTTTTAATTATCTTGTGATAAATCATCTTGATAACTATATCTTGCAAATTTGACATCATTTGCAAACAAGAAGCTCAGGACATGACAATACGAATGTCAAATCACTGATAAAGATCGAAAAGAGTATTCAGCCCAGTATGGAACCTTTTTGGGAAACAACTGATTGATTTTGCGGATACAGCATAAGCATCGTCTACACAGCTTAAATTGACTTAAATTCAATCAACCGCCCATATTTTCTTTCACGTTATGCGGTCGATCGCCCAGCACTCCGATATTGAGTAAACTGTTCGTAGGGAACACGCCCTTGTTTTTAGCTGGAAATAAAGGTAAGGGTTATGTTCACCAACGTACCTTTTAGATCGCCACGTACAGGGTAGAGTGAACGGAGTGCTATCCCATAAGTATGAAAACAACAGAAGGGTCCGGCAAGGATCCATGCTAGGCTGCTCTTTCTATTACACATAAACGATTGACCCCTCATGTCATCCAAAATGGCTCTGTTCGCGAATGATATCACAATTTTGAAGAAAATAAGTACATCAAATGTCTGTGAGAAAATGCGAAGGTTTTTGAAAAACGTGTTAAATTGAGCGGTAATGAAAGATATAACATTCAACGTACGAAAAAGTGAAATGCTCCAAATCAGCAAGAATTTTTGGGATATATCGATGTGGAAATAATAACTTTGCGTGTAGATTGTTTGAAAAAGTTCACATAGTAATGATAAAGGGAAACTTGAAGAGCATGGTTCACTGAGAAAATGTATGTCGACAGGCAAGATGATTGTTTTTATCTGTCGCAGAATATTTGTTAGATTCTCTCGGGCAATGTTATCAAGGAGTATGCGGTAGATGTCTGTGCTACTTAACTGCGAAAATATATTGCTCTCTTTGATAAAAGCAACAAAAATAGTGATGGTTCTTCACAACGTTCCGTACACCAAAAGATTGCGACGTAAGTGTCGATGTGACTTTACCAAAGATGGATACGACGCGATATTGTTCAGACACACAGAACTGTGTCTAACGTAGGACATCCACTAAAACACTTGCTTGGAGTGTGTGATGAAAAAGGAATACGCGGACATACCTCATTGTTCTACGTCCCACATTCACGTGATATAAGTCTTAGGAATTCCCTACCCCAACATATGATGCACTCTCGATATCTGGCGATGTTTAAAGCGAAATTGGACTTATAAATGCAAAAAACATCATTCCTGAGCCTTAAATTTGATATAATCTATTCCTTCTATACTTTTATATTTTTTCACATTTTTATTCATGCAGTAATTTTGTAATACAGCAAAGTATCGACGTTTTAAAATTTTGAATCCTTCAATCTTAGTAACCACAGCCTGGGTCAAGCATTGAGAAGTTTTATTGAATTAACCTTAGTAGCTGTTTTAGAAAAAGCTCAGTAATTATGTGATATTATCTTCTGTGGTATCCTCGCATCTTGTTAAAACAAGAACAGATCAAGATCCTCGGGTCTAGCCTTACACGTTTTACCAGTATCACCTTCAATCATTGAAGTCGCAAGGCGCTTGACTCTTTCCAGGCTAATTATGTGTATATATACCAGTGTCAATGAATAAACACAGTATTCTGAGTGAGTTCACAAGTCTACCTTGTATAGAAGAATGAAAATAAAGATTTTTTGGCATGAAAACCCCGAGCGCAGTCCGAACAGTTTCATGCGATACTTTTTGCTGCGGCACACTTGAAATCTCCTGTAATAGTTATGCGGGCATCTTTCACTTTCTGAATCGCAGCTATTTATATAGTTTATTTACCAAATTCTGGTAATGTCGTCACCGGAACAGTCGTTAGAACACAAATCTTTCCATCATCCAGATCTAACGTTCCTATTTCTTCTCTTTGACGTCACTTGCAATGAACATAATCGTAAAAAGCCTCCAAATTAATCATTGCTTTTTTGACAAGTCTGGATTCAAACTCCCTTTGAGCCTTACTTTGCAGCACCACAACCAAATGTTTGCCCTGTATATACTGCAGTTTTGATCTGTGAGTTCTAGAGAATTTGAAAGCCCTCCAACTATGGTCACGCCATCTGATTACCTCACGAAGTCACGCGATTAAGTGATGGGCGCCCTCGAGTTTCTACTAATTACAGAGGCGCAAATCTATATAAAAGCATAGAAGATTCGTGAGACACAACCTTCCTTTGAGAAAAGTCTCAGTAAACCCAGAATAAAAATGAATTTCGCTAAAGGTGGTTGCACAACCTATCCGTGATAAGTCTATTCAAATCTTCGCAAAGATAATAGTTCATCTTCACGGTCGGTAAGTTTGAAAAGTATTTCTGCAACCTTTTGTTGCAATTGCTACGGTAATAGCTTATTTTTAATCATCTGATACGATGCTATTGCAGAGCGAATCGTTGTTTGACCTACAAAGAGGCTCGATTTTTAAAACAGATATTTCTCTTACAACTTTCGGTTCATGTTTCTGAACTCTTAAGAAGAAACTTTAGAACAAATATGGCCATTAATATGGTTACATGAAAAAAATGTTTTGCAGTCCGATATTTTTCAGTGTTTGCCCTGCTTGAATAAATTGTCGCGGCATTTCGTTATCAGTATAGATGACGCTTTTATTGTTACCTCCTGAGTGACGGAAAAGCCATGAAGTTTAACACCTATGTATAAGATTCCTCTGTGTTTTCATACAGTTTGAGAGAATACTTTGTCAAATGCTGAGTTTAGAATATTTCTCGTTCACGACGCGGTAGCAAAGATTGAAGATTGATTGCGCATTTGCGATTGAACCATAACATCAACTTAACTACGTAAATGATATTTTCGTGACATTTAGAACATCGCAATTGAGAGATGCTCACTTATTCATCAATTGTGAATTCAACGAATAAGATTCAGGAACAAATTTAAAGGCTATAAATGATTACCTATTTATGACTTTCGAATCAGAACAGTGGATAACTGAAAACTGGTGTCTACGGGAAAGAACTAACACGGATCACATTTTCAACTTCCGAAGTAGACCAACTACAATTCATAAGCGTCCAAAAACACTACATTACTTGAAACTTGGATATAAATGAGTGAAAACATGTGTTATATGCATTCGAATTATATAACAAACGACGAACGGTGTAGTTGATTTTTCAACGGACACGTTATAATTCGTGGAAAAATATTTACGAGCTTTCTGGATTGATGAAACTGACGATTCTACAAAATGTTTCGCACAAAGTGTAATAACCGAAGAAAGGCCTACTAAAAAACTGAGCAAAAGTCATACAGAAATAATATTTTTCAGGCGCTATGCACTACACCAGACAGACTGATAGAAGAATAAGCGAATACACAACGATCAAAATTGCCTCAAATTTTCGTTATCAATAAGCGGAGATCGCAAATGGAATAGATTTGATTGTAATCAATGTTCAATCCTCGCTACCGATAGGACATACTATATACGATCTGGATTTTAACTACCCAATCGTTTCACCGGTAAGAATATCGATGAGTGCTACCTACAATGTCCCACAAAGAACGATATAGAAGCTTCGAAATAATTTATCGAGCGACAATGTCGAATGTCGGAAGGTTAAAGCAAATAATAGTCCACAAAAATTGATTTTAACAGTTGAAATAAACTTCTGGATGGGAAGAACTTTAGCTAACGAACTACGTCTGATGGCTTACAAAAATGGATTTGTTTTTGTGGGTTTCCACTATTCTTATAGTTTGCATATTTAGAGCAGTCAGTCTAAATTGTTACCAACTGGATATCACGCAATCAGCACAGTCACACCGAAAGAAAATGATGCACGCTGGTAGGATTCAAAAGTGTGTATTTTCACGGTCATAACTTTTAAGCAATTGAAATTATCAAATAGAAATGGGATGAATCTTACAGGAACTATGTACAAATTAGATGCAATTTGTTTTACATGAGAAATAAGAATCCGAAAAGCACTACAGCACAGAATAATGAAGTATACCGTTCTTGAACTTTAGTGAGAGAAAATTATGAAATTCAATGTTGACAGAGAGTGTCGGAGCATATAATTTGACCGAAATACTGTTACAGTCTATCGCGACAACCGAGTATACGTATAAAATGATTCTATTTGACTACTCAAATATATTAAGTAGCAAAACTATTAATCAAAATTTCACAGGCTCAAGCGATCGCTCGATTAGCTGACAGAGGTGTGATCTCACTATACATAAAACCGCTGTTGGATATGGATGACACAGCCAGTCTGTTCAATCACCTGAGCCAAAACACATTTATATAGGTTAAAACTCAACGGCTTGATACAAAAATCCGTATTTGCAAGCATTTCGGGCACATTGGCTTAAGCTATTGACATGTGATGGGCACATGCGAATGAACAGTTTACCGCGCTCTTCATATCAAACAAAAGATTACAAGGGTAAAACCTGTTTACTATTTTGCCACTGTTTAAAGCCATGCTGATCCTGATAGTGTTGCCCTTACGTGATAAGTGAAAACATCACGGCAGTCGTGGTGTGTGTGTGACGGAGCTCCAGACAATTTTGGATTTTCATTTATTGATTGGCTCTAATAGAAAGCTACAAAATACTCCGAATTTAACATCAAGCTTGTGAGTTAACCATAACGCAAAAATTATTTTTCCTTTGGTAGACAACTATTGCGGTTAAAAATATCCGGAAACGCTCACGTAGACTCACTCAATGAACACGACGCTGGTATTGTTTTTTCACAAAATAAGCGCCCACAGCTGGATCTAAACGTGATATCTATCGCTTGAGCCTTCCTAACAGATAAAATTATGCTTTCTTTCTATTGCTCACTGAAACTAATCTTACAGTATGCACCGAATGGCGACAAACACTCAGAAACCGGATGTAGTGTGCGTAGGATGTGGCCCTTCATCAAATTAGGTCGAATACAATGTTCAATTTTTATTGGCTACTATATATTTGTTATGATTAAGGGAATGATGTAGCAGAGACAGTCGTTTCATTCTATCTATCAATGCGTTGTTCTCAACCCAACAATGTGGAAAACAGAACATGGCCGGAATGGAAGGCTGATGCAGAAGTCCAAGGTCCAATGTGTATTGTCCGTAGACATGGTCTGCATTTATACAACAGCAAAATGTCAAAACAAGAAGGTACACTTTAACCTTGGAGAAAGAAAGGTTGCTAAGGCAGATGGCGCGAAGAAAAAAACAACTGACACATAGCCAGTATGATGGAAGTTCGTAATCTTGAGTGAGTCAAACGTTTTGAATGTACTGAAAAAATGAGTGTCAACGATTTGAATGTACTGAATAAAATGCGAGGTTTTTGCCGAGGTACAACGTGACTCACCCAACAATTTTAAAATGTATCAGTACAAACTCAATGCATTTATAAAGCGAACCTCGCTTTCCAAATCAACTATGTATCACAACAGTGGTAAGCATGACTAAATCTTGACGTTTATTTTTCAGTTAGAAACTGAATTCGTGTAACAAAAAATTAACGTAAAAGATATCATCAAAATACCAGCTATGATATTATTCCATGATATAAATACACGCAGATTTCAGTACTGTGGAATGTTTTGCATCTAACCACCAAAAAAACAGTATCGTATTTAAATGAGCTCAAAATTAAAACTTGAACGCGAGAGGCGTGGATGGTAGATTGCTATATGCATCCGTTTTTAAAGAAGAAAATTTTGAAGTGTTCGATCACGCTTTCTAAGACCATATGCTTGTTTTCCTTCATAATAACAGCAAATTGTGTATATAGACGATAATTTCCACCATCAAACCGGCAACGACCTTCGAAAATAGGTATTATCACGCCCAGGACGGTCCCAAGCCCGTCTGAGAAAGGAGGAGGGTTGGGCTTAGGGCTAGCAACCCTATCGCGTAAAACCTACATTGCTACGGAAACGAAGACAACAGATCCGTGGCTCGGTCATGTATGCAGGATGGATCACAGTTCGCATACGAAGGTAGCCATTCACTGGCGTCCGCAAGGTAAACGAAAAAGGGGACGGCCCAAGGAAACTTGGCGCAGAACGTTGGAACGCGAACTACATGCACAAAGATTCACAGTGCAGACGGCAACGGAAGCAGCGACAGACCGGAACCACTGGCGTGAAGTTGTCTTCGCCTCATGTGCCACCCGGC
>JACCGJ010020177.1:0-26660 GCA_013407085.1 Atriophallophorus winterbourni
TAGTGGTTTTAGACGATCAATAGAAACCGTGAGATGTGATAGTTTGTCAAGAGATTTTGTTCTTCCGAAGTTTAAGCTAAAGCCCTCGTCTACCAGTTCGAGTTTGATTCGTGCCAGAAGGGACTTGAGGATTGACAATTTTTAGGGAGCTGGTAGGCACAAGAGAGTTACACTGCGGTTGTGATTGAAGGGTAATGACGCATGATTTAGGTGGTGGATTAAGCTCAATATAGTGGTTTTAGACGATCAATATAAACCGTGAGATGTGATATGTTGTCAAGATATTTTGTTCTTCCGAAGTTTAAGCCAACGGCCTCGTCTACCATTTCGAAATTTAATTGGTGCTGGAGGAGACTTGAGGATTGAGAATTACTAATGGAGGTGGTAGGCACAAGAGAATTACACTGCGGTTGTGATTGAAGGGTAATGACGCATGATTTAGGTGGTGGATTAAGCTCAATATAGTGGTTTTAGACGATCAATAGAAACCGTGAGATGTGATAGTTTGTCAAGATATTTTGATCTTCCGGATTGTAAGCCAACGGCCTCGTCTACCAGTTCGAGTTTGATGGTGCTGGGAGGGACTTGAGGATTGACAAATACTAGGGAGGTGATAGGCACAAGAGAATTACACTGCGGTTGTGATTGAAGGGTTATGACGCATGATTTAGTTTGTGGATTGAGCTCAATATAATGGTTTTAGACGATCAATAGAAACCGTGAGCTGTGATAGTTTGTCAAGATATTTTGTTCTTCCGAAGTTCAAGATAACGTCCTCGTCTACCAGTTCGAGTTTGATTGGTGCTGGAATGGACTTGAGGATTGAGAATTACTAGGGAGGTGGTAGGCACAAGAGAATTACACTGCGGTTTTGATTGAAGGGTAATGACGCATGATTTAGGTGGTGGATTAAGCTCAATATAGTGGTTTTAGACGATCGATAGAAACCGTGAGCTGTGATAGTTTGTCAAGAGATTTTGTTCTTCCGAAACTTTAAGCCAACGGCCTCGTCTACCAGTTCGAGTTTGATTGGTGCTGGAAGGGATATGAGGATTAAGAACTACTAGGGAGGTGTTAGGCACAAGAGTATTACACTGCGGTTGTGATTGAAGGGTAATGGAGCATGATTTAGGTGGTGGATTAAGCTCAATATAGTGGTTTTAGACGATCAATAGAAACCGTGAGATGTGATAGGTTGTCAAGATATTTTGTTCTTCCGAAGTTTAAGCCAACGCTCTCGTCTACCAGTTCGAGTTTGATTGGTGCTGGAAGGGACTTGAGGATTGACAATTACTAGGGATGTGGTAGGCACAAGAGAATTACACTGCGGTTGTGATTGAAGCGTAATGACACATGATTTAGTTGGTGGATTGAGCTCAATATAATGGTTTTAGACGATCAATAGAAACCGTGAGCTGTGATAGTTTGTCAAGATATTTTGTTCTTCCGAAGTTTATGCCAACGCCCTCGTCTACCAGTTCGAGTTTGATTGGTGCTGGAAGGGACTTGAGGATCGAGAATTACTAGGGAGGTGTAGGCACAAGAGAATTACACTGCGGTTGTGATTGAAGGGTAATGACGCATGATTTAGTTGGTGGATTGAGCTCAATATAATGGTTTTAGACGATCAATAGAAACCGTGAGCTGTGATAGTTTGTCAAGATATTTTGTTCTTCCGAAGTTTAAGATAACGTTCTCGTCTACCAGTTCGAGTTTGATTGGTGCTGGAAGGGACTTGAGGATTGAGAATTACTAGGGAGGTGGTATGCACAAGAGAATTACACTGCGTTTGTGATTGAAGGGTAATGACGCACGATTTAGGTAGTGGATTAAGCTCAATATAGTGGTTTTAGACGATCAATAGAAACCGTGAGATGTGATAGGTTGTCAAGATATTTTGTTCTTCCGAAGTTTAAGCCAACGCCCTCGTCTACCAGTTCGAGTTGGATTGGTGCTGGAAAAGACTTGAGAATTGAGAATTACTAGGGAGGTGGTAGGCACAAGAGAATTACACTGCGGTTGTGATTGAAGGGTAATGACGCATGATTTAGTTTGTGGATTGAGCTCAATATAATGGTTTTAGACGATCAATAGAAACCGTGAGCTGTGATAGTTTGTCAAGATATTTTGTTCTTCCGAAGTTCAAGATAACGTCCTCGTCTGCCAGTTCGAGTTTGATTGGTGCTGGAAGTGACTTGAGGATTGAGAATTACTAGGGAGGTGGTAGGCGCTAGAGAATTACACTGCGGTTGTGATTGAAGGGTAATGACGCATGATTTAGGTGGTGTATTAAGCTCAATATAGTGCTTTTAGACGATCAATAGAAACCGTGAGATGTGATAGTTTGTCAAGATATTTTGTTCCTCCGAAGTTCAAGATAACGTCCTCGTCTACCAGTTCGAGTTTGATTGGTGCTGGAAGGGACTTGAGGATTGACAATTTTAGGGAGCTGGTATGCACTAGAGAGTTACACTGCGGTTGTGATTGAAGGGTAATGACTCATGATTTAGGTGGTGGATTAAGCTCAATATAGTGGTTTTAGACGATCAATAGAAACCGTGAGATGTGATAGGTAGTCAAGATATTTTGTTCTTCCGAAGTTTAAGCCAACGCCCTCGTCTACCATTTCGAGTTTGATTGGTGCTGGAAGGGACTTGAGGATTGACAATTACTAGGGAGGTGGTAGGCACTAGAGAATTACACTGCGGTTGTGATTGAAGGGTAATGACGCATGATTTAGTTGGTGGATTGAGCTCAATATAATGGTTTTAGACGATCAATAGAAACCGTGAGCTGTGATAGTTTGTCAAGATATTTTGTTCTTATTGAAGTTCAAGATAACGTCCTCGTCTGCCAGTTCGAGTTTGATTGGTGCTGGAAGGGACTTGAGGATTGAGAATTACTAGGGAGGTTGTAGGCACAAGAGAATTACACTGCGTTTGTGATTGAAGGGTAATGACGCATGATTTAGTTGGTGGATTGAGCTCAATATAGTGGTTTTAGACGATCAATAGAAACCGTGAGCTGTGATATGTTGTCGAGATATATTTTGTTCTTCCGAAGTTTATGCCAACGCCCTCGTCTACCAGTTCGAGTTTGATTGGTGCTGGAAGGGACTTGAGGATTGACAATTTCTAGGGAGGTGGTAGGCACAAGAGAATTACACTGCGGTTGTGATTGAAGGGTAATGACGCATGATTTAGTTGGTGGATTGAGCTCAATATAATGGTTTTAGACGATCAATAGAAACCGTGAGATGTGATAGTTTGTCAAGAGATTTTGTTCTTCCGAAGTTTAAGCCAAAGCCCTCGTCTACCAGTTCGAGTTTGATTGGTGCTCGAAGGGACTTGAGGATTGACAATTTTTAGGGAGCTGGTAGGCACAAGAGATTTACACTGCGGTTGTGATTGAAGGGTAATGACGCATGATTTAGGTGGTGGATTAAGCTCAATATAGTGGTTTTAGACGATCAATAGAAACCGTGAGATGTGATAGGTTGTCAAGATATTTTGTTCTTCCGAAGTTTAAGCCAACGCCCTCGTCTACCAGTTCGAGTTTGATTGGTGCTGGAAGGGACTTGAGGATTTACAATTACTAGGGAGGTGGTAGGCACAAGAGAATTACACTGCGGTTGTGATTGAAGGGTAATGACGCATGATTTAGTTGGTGGATTGAGCTCAATATAATGGTTTTAGACGATCAATAGAAACCGTGAGATGTGATAGGTTGTCAAGATATTTTGTTCTTCCGAAGTTTAAGCCAACGCCCTCGTCTACCAGTTCGAGTTTGATTGGTGCTGGAAGGGACTTGCGGATTGAGAATTACTAGGGAGATGGTAGGCACAAGAGAATTACACTGCGGTTGTGATTAAAAGGTAATGACGCATGATTTAGTTGGTGGATTGAGCTCAATTTAATGGTTTTAGACGATCAATAGAAACCGTGAGCTGTGATAGTTTGCCAAGATATTTTGTTCTTCCGAAGTTCAAGATAACGTCCTCGTCTACCAGTTCGAGTTTGATTGGTGCTTGAAGGGACTTGCGGATTGAGAATTACTAGGGAGGTGGTAGGCACAAGAGAATTACACTGCGGTTGTGATTGAAGGGTAATGACGCATGATTTAGGTGGTGGATTAAGCTCAATATAGTGGTTTTAGACGATCAATAGAAACCGTGAGATGTGATAGTTTGTCAAGATATTTTGATCTTCCGAAGTTTAAGCCAACGGCCTCGTCTACCAGTTCGAGTTTGATGGTGCTGGAAGAGACTTGAGGATTGAAAATTACTAGGGAGGTGGTAGGCACAAGAGAATTACACTGCGGTTTTGATTGAAGGGTAATGACGCATGATTTAGGTGGTGGATTAAGCTCAATATAGTGGTTTTAGACGATCAATATAAACCGTGAGATGTGATATGTTGTCAAGATATTTTGTTCTTCCGAAGTTGTTCAAGATAACATCCTCGTCTGCCAGTTCGAGTTTGATTGGTGATGGAAGGGACTTGAGGATTGACAATTACTAGGGAGGTGGTAGGCACAAGAGAATTACACTGCGGTTGTGATTGAAGGGTAATGACGCATGATTTAGGTGGTGGATTAAGCTCAATATAGTGGTTTTAGACGATCAATAGAAACAGTGAGATGTGATAGGTTGTCAAGATATTTTGTTCTTCCGAAGTTCAAGATAACGTCCTCGTCTGCCAGTTCGAGTTTGATTGGTGCTGGAAGGGACTTGAGGATTGAGAATTACTAGGGAGGTGGTAGGCACAAGAGAATTACACTGCGGTTGTGATTGAAGGGTAATGACGCATGATTTAGTTGGTGGATTGAGCTCAAAGATAATGGTTTTAGACGATCAATAGAAACCGTGAGCTGTGATAGTTTGTCAAGATATTTTGTTTTTCCGAAGTTCAAGATAACGTTCTCGTCTACCAGTTCAAGTTTGATTGGTGCTGGAAGGGACTTGAGGATTGACAATTACTAATGAGGTGGTAGGCACAAGAGAATTACACTGCGGTTGTTATTGAAGGGTAATGACGCATGATTGAGTGGTGAATTAGGCTCAATATAGTGGTTTTAGACGATCAATAGAAACCGTGAGATGTGATAGGTTGTCAAGATATTTTGTTCTTCCGAAGTTTAAGCCAACGCCCTCGTCTACCAGTTCGAGTTTGATTGGTGCTGGAAGGGACTTGAGGATTGAAAATTTTTAGGGAGGTGGTGGCCACAAGAGAGTTATACTGCGGTTGTGATTGAAGGGTAATGACGCATGATTTAGGTGGTGGATTAAGCTCAATATAGTGGTTTTAGACGATCAATAGAAACCGTGAGATGTGATAGTTTGTCAAGATATTTTGTGCTTCCGAAGTTCAAGATAACGTCCTCGTCTACCAGTTCGAGTTTGATTGGTGCTGGAAGGGACTTGAGGATTGAGAATTACTAGGGAGGTGGTAGGCACAAGAGAATTACACTGCGGTTGTGATTGAAGGGTAATGACGCATGATTTAGGTGGTGGATTAAGCTTAATATCGTGGTTTTAGACGATCAATAGAAACCGTGAGATGTGATAGTTTGTCAAGATATTTTGATCTTCCGAATTGTAAGCCAACGGCCTCGTCTACCAGTTCGAGTTTGATGGTGCTGAGAGGGACTTGAGGATTGACAATTACTAGGGAGGTGATAGGCACAAGAGAATTACACTGCGGTTGTTATTGAAGGGTAATGACGCATGATTTAGTTGGTGGATTGAGCTCAAAATGATGGTTTTAGACGATCAATAGAAACCGTGAGCTGTGATAGTTTGTCAAGATATTTTGTTCTTCCGAAGTTCAAGATAACGTCCTCGTCTGCCAGTTCGAGTTTGATTGGTGCTGGAAGTGACTTGAGGATTGACAATTACTAGGGAGGTGGTAGGCACAAGAGAATTACACTGCGGTTGTGATTGAAGGGTAATGACGCATGATTTAGGTGGTGGATTGAGCTCAATATAATGGTTTTAGACGATTAATAGAAACCGTGAGCTATGATAGTTTGTCAAGATATTTTGTTCTTCCGAAGTTCAAGATAACGTCCTCGTCTGCCAGTTCGAGTTTGATTGGTGCTGGAAGGGACTTGAGGATTGAGAATTACTAGGGAGGTGGTAGGCACAAGAGAATTACACTGCGGTTGTGATTGAAGGGTATTGACGCATGATTTAGTTGGTGGATTGAGCTCAATATAATGGTTTTAGACGATCAATAGAAACCGTGAGCTGTGATAGTTTGTCAAGATATTTTGTTCTTCCGAAGTTCAAGATAACGTCCTCGTCTGCCAGTTCGAGTTTGATTGGTGCTGGAAGGGACTTGAGGATTGACAATTACTAGGGAGGTGGTAGGCACAAGAGAATTACACTGCGGTTGTGATTGAAGGGTAATGAAGCATGATTTAGGTGGTGGATTAAGCTCAATATAGTGGTTTTAGACGATCAATAGAAACCGTGAGCTGTGATAGTTTGCCAAGATATTTTGTTCTTCCGAAGTTCAAGATAACGTCCTCGTCTGCCAGTTCGAGTTTGATTGGTGCTGGAAGGGACTTGAGGATTGAGAATTACTAGGGAGGTGGTAGGCACAAGAGAATTACACTGCGGTTGTGATTGAAGGGTAATGACGCATGATTTAGGTGGTGGATTAAGCTCAATATAGTGGTTTTAGACGATCAATAGAAACCGTGAGATGTGATATGTTGTCAAGATATTTTGTTCTTCCGAAGTTTAAGCCAACGGCCTCGTCTACCAGTTCGAAATTTAATTGGTGCTGGAAGAGACTTGAGGATTGAGAATTACTAGGGAGGTGGTAGGCACAAGAGAATTACACTGCGGTTGTGATTGAAGGGTAATGACGCATGATTTAGGTGGTGGATTAAGCTCAATATAGTGGTTTTAGACGATCAATAGAAACCGTGAGATGTGATAGTTTGTCAAGAGATTTTGTTCTTCCGAAGTTTAGGCCAAAGCCCTCGTCTACCAGTTCGAGTTTGATTGGTGCTGGAAGGGACTTGAGGATTGACAATTACTAGGGAGGTGGTAGGCACAAGAGAATTACACTGCGGTTGTGATTGAAGGGTAATGACGCATGATTTAGGTGGTGGATTAAGCTCAATATAGTGGTTTTAGACGATCAATAGAAACCGTGAGATGTGATAGTTTGTCAAGAGATTTTGTTCTTCCGAAGTTTAAGCTAAAGCCCTCGTCTACCAGTTCGAGTTTGATTCGTGCCAGAAGGGACTTGAGGATTGACAATTTTTAGGGAGCTGGTAGGCACAAGAGAGTTACACTGCGGTTGTGATTGAAGGGTAATGACGCATGATTTAGGTGGTGGATTAAGCTCAATATAGTGGTTTTAGACGATCAATAGAAACCGTGAGATGTGATAGGTTGTCAAGATATTTTGTTCTTCCGAAGTTTAAGCCAAAGCCCTCGTCTACCAGTTCGAGTTTGATTGGTGCTGGAAGGGACTTGAGGATTGACAATTTTTAAGGAGCTGGTAGGCACAAGAGAGTTACACTGCGGTTGTGATTGAAGGGTAATGACGCATGATTTAGGTGGTGGATTAAGCTCAATATAGTGGTTTTAGACGATCAATAGAAACCGTGAGATGTGATAGTTTGTCAAGAGATTTTGTTCTTCCGAAGTTTAAGCTAAAGCCCTCGTCTACCAGTTCGAGTTTGATTCGTGCTGGAAGGGACTTGAGGATTGACAATTTTTAGGGAGTTGGTAGGCACAAGAGAGTTACACTGCGGTTGTGATTGAAGGGTAATGACGCATGATTTAGGTGGTGGATTAAGCTCAATATAGTGGTTTTAGACGATCAATAGAAACCGTGAGATGTGATAGGTTGTCAAGATATTTTGTTCTTCCGAAGTTTAAGCCAACGCCCTCGTCTACCAGTTCGAGTTTGATTGGTGCTGGAAGGGACTTGAGGATTTACAATTACTAGGGAGGTGGTAGGCACAAGAGAATTACACTGCGGTTGTGATTGAAGGGTAATGACGCATGATTTAGTTGGTGGATTGAGCTCAATATAGTGGTTTTAGACGATCAATAGAAACCGTGAGCTGTGATATGTTGTCGAGATATATTTTGTTCTTCCGAAGTTTATGCCAACGCCCTCGTCTACCAGTTCGAGTTTGATTGGTGCTGGAAGGGACTTGAGGATTGACAATTGCTAGTGAGATGGAAGACACAAGAGAATTACACTGCGGTTGTGATTGAAGGGTTATGACGCATGATTTAGTTGGTGGATTGAGCTCAATATAATGGTTTTAGACGATCAATAGAAACCGTGAGCTGTGATAGTTTGCCAAGATATTTTGTTCTTCCGAAGTTCAAGATAACGTCCTCGTCTGCCAGTTCGAGTTTGATTGGTGCTGGAAGGGACTTGAGGATTGAGAATTACTAGGGAGATGGTATGAACAAGAGAATTACACTGCGGTTGTGATTGAAGGGTAATGACGCATGATTTAGGTGGTGGATTAAGCTCAATATAGTGGTTTTAGACGATCAATAGAAACCGTGAGATGTGATAGGTTGTCAAGATATTTTGTTCTTCCAAAGTTTGAGCCAACGCCCTCGTCTACCAGTTCGAGTTTGATTGGTGCTGGAAGGGACTTGAGGATTGACAATTACTAGGGAGGTGGTAGGCACAAGAGAAATACACTGCGGTTGTGATTGAAGGGTAATGCCGCATGATTTAGTTGGTGGATTGAGCTCAATATAATGGTTTTAGACGATCAATAGAAACCGTGAGCTGTGATAGTTTGTCAAGATATTTTGTTCTTCCGAAGTTCAAGATAACGTCCTCGTCTGCCAGTTCGAGTTTGATTGGTGCTGGAAGGGACTTGAGGATTGAGAATTACTTGGGAGGTGGTAGGCACAAGAGAATTACACTGCGGTTGTGATTGAAGGGTAATGACGCATGATTTAGGTGGTGGATTAAGCTCAATATAGTGGTTTTAGACGATCAATAGAAACCGTGAGATGTGATAGTTTGTCAAGATATTTTGATCTTCCGGATTGTAAGCCAACGGCCTCGTCTACCAGTTCGAGTTTGATGGTGCTGGGAGGGACTTGAGGATTGACAAATACTAGGGAGGTGATAGGCACAAGAGAATTACACTGCGGTTGTGATTGAAGGGTTATGACGCATGATTTAGTTTGTGGATTGAGCTCAATATAATGGTTTTAGACGATCAATAGAAACCGTGAGCTGTGATAGTTTGTCAAGATATTTTGTTCTTCCGAAGTTCAAGATAACGTCCTCGTCTACCAGTTCGAGTTTGATTGGTGCTGGAAGGGACTTGAGGATTGAGAATTACTAGGGAGGTGGTAGGCACAAGAGAATTACACTGCGGTTTTGATTGAAGGGTAATGACGCATGATTTAGTTGGTGGATTAAGCTCAATATAGTGGTTTTAGACGATCGATAGAAACCGTGAGCTGTGATAGTTTGTCAAGAGATTTTGTTCTTCCGAAGTTTAAGCCAACGGTCTCGTCTACCAGTTCGAGTTTGATTGGTGCTGGAAGGGAATTGAAAATTGACAATTACTAAGGTGGTGGTAGGCACTAGAGAATTACACTGCGGTTGTGATTGAAGGGTAATGACGCATGATTTAGGTGGTGGATTAAGCTCAATATAGTGGTTTTAGACGATCAATAGAAACCGTGAGATGTGATAGTTTGTCAAGATATTTTGTTCCTCCGAAGTTCAAGATAACGTCCTCGTCTACCAGTTCGAGTTTGATTGGTGCTGGAAGGGACTTGAGGATTGAGAATTACTAGGGAGGTGGTAGGCACAAGAGAATTACACTGCGGTTTTGATTGATGGGTAATGACGCATGATTTAGGTGGTGGATTAAGCTCAATATAGTGGTTTTAGACGATCGATAGAAACCGTGAGCTGTGATAGTTTGTCAAGAGATTTTTTGTTCTTCCGAAGTTCAAGATAACGTTTTCGTCTACCAGTTGGAGTTTGATTGGTGCTGGAAGGGACTTGAGGATTAACAATTACTAGGGAGGTGGTAGGCACAAGAGAATTACACTGCGGTTGTGATTGAAGGGTAATGACGCAAGATGTTTTTGGTGGATTAAGATCAGAGATAATGGATTTTGACGATCAATAGAAACCGTGAGTTGTGATAGTTTGTCAAGATATTTTGTTCTGCCGACGTTAAAGCTAACGTCCAAGTCTACCAGTTAGAGTTTGATTGGTGTTACAAGGGAATTGAAGATTGAGATTGATTAGGGAGGTGATAGGCACAAGAGGTTTACACTGCGGTTGTGATTGAAGGGTAATGACGCAAGATGTTTTTGGTGGATTAAGCTCAAAGATAATGGATTTAGACGATCAATAAAAACATTGAGTTGTGATAGTTTGTCAAGATATTTTGTTCTTCCGACGTTTAAGCCAACGCCCTAGTCTACCAGTTAGAGTTTGATTGGTGTTGCAAGGGACTTGAAGATTGAGATCAACTATGGAGGTGGTAGGCACAAGAGGATTACACTGCGGTTGTGATTGAAGGGTAATGACGCATGATTTTGTTGGTGGATTAGGCTCAAATATAATGGTTTTAGACGATCAATAGAAACCGTGATCTGTGATAGTTTTTGTCCAGAAATTTTGTTCTTCCGACGTTTACGCCCACGCACTCGTCTATCAGTTCGAGTTCGACAGGTGCTGAAAGGAACTTGAAGATTGAGATTAACTAGGGAGATGGTAGGCACAAGAGGATTACACTGCGGTTGTGATTGAAGGGTAATGACGCATGATGGATTTGGTGGATTAAGCTCAATATAGTGGTTTTAGACTATCAATTGAAAACCTGAGTTGTGATAGTTTGTCAAGATATTTTGTTCTTCCGACGTTTAAGCCAACGCCCTAGTCTACCAGTTAGAGTTTGATTGGTGTTGCAAGGGACTTGAAGATTGAGATAAACTATGGAGGTGGTTGGCACAAGAGGATTACACTGCGGTTGGGATTGAAGGGTAATGACGCATGATTTTGTTGGTGGATTAGGCTCAAATATAATGGTTTTAGACGATCAATAGAAACCGTGATCTGTGATAGTTTTTGTCCAGAAATTTTGTTCTTCCGACGTTTACGCCCACGCCCTCGTCTATCAGTTCGAGTTCGACAGGTGCTGAAAGGAACTTGAAGATAGAGATTAACTAGGGAGGTGGTAGGCACAAGAGGATTACACTGCGGTTGTGATTGAAGGGTAATGACGCATGATGGATTTGGTGGATTAAGCTCAATATAGTGGTTTTAGACGATCGATAGAAACCGTGAGCTGTGATAGTTTGTCAAGAGATTTTTTGTTCTTCCGAAGTTTAAGCCAACGGCCTCGTCTACCAGTTCGAGTTTGATTGGTGCTGGAAGGGACTTGAGGATTGAGAATTACTAGGGAGGTGGTATGCACAAGAGGATTACACTGCGGTTGTGATTGAAGGGTAATGACGCATGATTTAGGTAGGGGATTAAGCTCATTATAGTGGTTTTAGACGATCAATAGAAACCGTGAACTGTGATAGTTTGTCGAGATATTTTGTTCTTCCGAAGTTTAGGCCAACACCCTCGTCTACCAGTTCGATTTTGACAGGTCATAGATGGGTCTGAAAGATTGAGATGAACGAGGGAGGGGTTGTCGGCACAGAAAGACTATACGGTGGTTCTGATTGAAGGGTAATGACGCATGATGGATTTGGTGGATTAAGCTCAATATAGTGGTTTTAGACTATCAATTGAAAACCTGAGTTGTGATAGTTTGTCAAGATATTTTGTTCTTCCGACGTTTAAGCCAACGCCCTAGTCTACCAGTTAGAGTTTGATTGGTGTTGCAAGGGACTTGAAGATTGAGATAAACTATGGAGGTGGTTGGCACAAGAGGATTACACTGCGGTTGGGATTGAAGGGTAATGACGCATGATTTTGTTGGTGGATTAGGCTCAAATATAATGGTTTTAGACGATCAATAGAAACCGTGATCTGTGATAGTTTTTGTCCAGAAATTTTGTTCTTCCGACGTTTACGCCCACGCCCTCGTCTATCAGTTCGAGTTCGACAGGTGCTGAAAGGAACTTGAAGATAGAGATTAACTAGGGAGGTGGTAGGCACAAGAGGATTACACTGCGGTTGTGATTGAAGGGTAATGACGCATGATGGATTTGGTGGATTAAGCTCAATATAGTGGTTTTAGACGATCGATAGAAACCGTGAGCTGTGATAGTTTGTCAAGAGATTTTTTGTTCTTCCGAAGTTTAAGCCAACGGCCTCGTCTACCAGTTCGAGTTTGATTGGTGCTGGAAGGGACTTGAGGATTGAGAATTACTAGGGAGGTGGTATGCACAAGAGGATTACACTGCGGTTGTGATTGAAGGGTAATGACGCATGATTTAGGTAGGGGATTAAGCTCATTATAGTGGTTTTAGACGATCAATAGAAACCGTGAACTGTGATAGTTTGTCGAGATATTTTGTTCTTCCGAAGTTTAGGCCAACACCCTCGTCTACCAGTTCGATTTTGACAGGTCATAGATGGGTCTGAAAGATTGAGATGAACGAGGGAGGGGTTGTCGGCACAGAAAGACTATACGGTGGTTCTGATTGAATGATAATGTCGCAAGATGTAGTTGGTGGATTAAGCTCAAAGATAATGGTTTTAGACGATCAACAGAAAAACCGTGATTTGTGAAAGTGTGTCAAGATATTTTGTTATTCCGAAGTTCAAGATAACGTTCTCGTCTACCAGTTCGAGTTTGATTGGTGCTGGAAGGGACTTGAGGATTGACAATTACTAGAAAGGTGGTAGGCACAAGAGAATTACACTGCGGTTGTGATTGAAGGGTAATGACGCAAGATGTTTTTGGTGGATTAAGATCAAAGATAATGGATTTTGACGATCAATAGAAACCGTGAGTTTTGATAGTTTGTCAAGATATTTTTTTCTGCCGACGTTTAAGCTAACGTCCTCGTCTACCAGTTAGAGTTTGATTGGTGTTACAAGGGACTTGAAGATTGAGATTAACTAGGGAGGTGGTAGGCACAAGAGGATTACACTGCGGTTGTGATTGAAGGGTAATGACGCAAGATGTTTTTGGTGGATTAAGCTCAAAGATAATGGTTTTAGACAATCAATAGAAACCGTGATCTGTGATAATTTTTGTCCAGAAATTTTGTTCTTCCGACGTTTACGCCCACGCCCTCGTCTATCAGTTCGAGTTCGACAGGTGCTGAAAGGAACTTGATAATTGAGATTAACTAGGAGGTGGTAGGCACAAGAGGATTGCACGGCGGTTGCGATTGAAGGGTAATGACGCATGATTTACTTAGTGGATTAAGCTCAAAGACAATGATTTTAGACGATCAATAGAAACCGTGATCTGTGATAGTTTTTCAACATATTTTGTTTTTCCGACGTTCAAGTTAACGCCCTCGTCTATCTGTTCGAGTTTGACAGGTGCTGAAAGGGACTTGAAGATTGAGATCGACGAGGGAGGTGTTGTAGGCACAGAAGGACTAGACGGCGGTTCTGATTAAATGGTGATGTCGCAAGATGTATTAGGCGGATTAAGCTCAAAGACAATGATTTTAGACGATCAATAGAAACCGTGAGCTGTGATAGTTTTTCAAGAGATTTTGTTCTTCCGACGTTGAAGCCAACGCCCTCGTCTACCAGTTCGAGTTTGGAAGGGGCCTAAAGGGACTTGAAGATTGAGATGAACGAGGTAGGTGGTAGGCACAAGAGGATTACACTGCGGTTGTGATTGAAGGGTAATGACGCATGATTTAGTTAGTGGATTAAGCTCTAAGATAATGGTTTTAGACGATCAATAGAAACCGTGATCTGTGATAGTTTGTCAAGAGATTTTGTTCTTCCGACGTTTAAGCCAACGCCCTCGTCTATCAGTTCGATTTTGACAGGTGTTGGAAGTGACTCAAAGATTGAGATGAAAGACGGAGGTGTTGTAGGCACAGAAAGACTAGACGACGGTTCTGATTGGATGGTTATGACGCAAGATGTATCAGGCGGATTAGGCTCAAAATAATGGTTTTAGACGATCATTAGAAACCGCGAGCTGTGATAGTTTTTCAAGAGATTTTGTTCTTCCGACGTTTAAGCCAACGCCCTCGTCTACCAGTTTGAGTGCGACATGTACTGAAAGGGATTTGATAATTGAGATTAACTAGCAGGTGGTAGGCACAAGAAGATTACACGGCGGTTGTGATTGGAGGGTAATGACGCATGATTTAGTTGGTGGATTAAGCATAAAGATAATGGATTTAGACGATCAATAGAAACAGTGAGTTGTGATAGTTTGTCAAGATATATTGTTCTGCCGACGTTAAAGCTAACGGCCTCGTCTACCAGTTAGAGTTTGATTGGTGTTGCAAGGGAATTGAAGATTGAGATTGATTAGGGAGGTGATAGGCACAAGAGGATTATACTGCGGTTGTGATTGAAGGGTAATGACGCATGATTTAGTTGATGGATTAAGCTCTAAGATAATGGTTTTAGACGATCAATAGAAACCGTGATCTGTGATAGTTTGTCAAGAGATTTTGTTCTTCCGACGTTTAAGCCAACGCCCTCGTCTACCAGTTCGATTTTGACAGGTGTTGGAAGTGACTCAAAGATTGAGATGAAAGACGGAGGTGTTGTAGGCACAGAAAGACTAGACGGCGGTTCTGATTGAATGGTTATGACGCAAGATGTATCAGGCGGATAAGGCTCAAAATAATGGTTTTAGACGATCATTAGAAACCGTGAGCTGTGATAGTTTTTCAAGAGATTTTGTTCTTCCGACGTTCAAGCCAACGTCCTCGTCTACCAGTTCGAGTTTGAAAGAAGTTGAAAGGGACTTGACGATTGAGATGAACGAGGGAGGTGGTGGGGACAAGATAATTACACTGCGGTTGTGATTGAAGGGTAATGACGCATGATAGAGTTGGTGGATTAATCTTAAAGATAATGGATTTAGACGATCAATAGAAACAGTGAGTTGTGATAGTTTGTCAAGATATATTGTTCTGCCGACGTTAAGGCTAACGGCCTCGTCTACCAGTTAGAGTTTGATTGGTGTTGCAAGGGAATTGAAGATTGAGATTGATTAGGAAGGTGATAGGCACAAGAGGTTTACACTGCGGTTGTGATTGAAGGGTAATGACGCAAGATGGATTTGGTGGATTAAGCTCAATATAGTGGTTTTAGACTATCTATTGAAACCGTGATCTGTGATAGTTTTTGTCCAGAAATTTTGTTCTTCCGACGTTTACGCCCACGCCCTCGTCTATCAGTTCGAGTTCGACAGGTGCTGAAAGGAACTTGATTATTGAGATTAACTAGGAGGTGGTAGGCACAAGAGGATTACACGGCGGTTGTGATTGAAGGGTAATGACGCATGATTTAGTTGATGGATTAAGCTCAAAGATAATGATTTTAGACGATCAATAAAAACCGTGATCTGTGATAGTTTGTCAAGAGATTTTGTTCTTCCGACGCTTAAGCCAACGCCCTCGTCTACCAGTTCGATTTTGACAGGTGTTGTAATTGACTCGAAGATTGAGATGAACGTCGGAGGTGTTGTAGGCACAGAAAGACTAGACGGCGGTTCTGATTGAATGGTTATGACGCAAGATGTATTAGGCGGATTAGGCTCAAAATAATGGTTTTAGACGATCATTAGAAACTGCGAGCTGTGATAGTTTTTCAAGAGATTTTGTTCTTTCGACGTTCACGCCCACGCCCTCGTCTACCAGTTCGAGTGCGACAGGTACTGAAAGGGACTTGATAATTGAGATTAACAAGGAGGTGGTAGGCACAAGAAGATTACACGGCGGTTGTGATTGGAGGGTAACGACGCATGATTTAGTTGGTGGATTAAGGTTAAAGATAATGGTTTTAGACGATCAATAGAAACTGTGATCTGTGATAGTTTATATGAAATTTTCTCGTTTCGAAGTTTAACCAAACGCCCTCGTCTACCAGTTCGAGTTTGATTGGTGTTGCAAGTGACTTGATGATTGAGATTAACTAGGGAGGTGGTAGGCACAAAAGGATTACACTGCAGTTGTGATTAAAGGGTTATGACGCATGATTTAGTTGGTGGATTAGGCTCAAATATAATGGTTTTAGAGGATCAATAGAAACCGTGAGCTGTGATAGTATTTCCAGATATTTTCTTCTTTCGACGTTCAAGCCAACGCCTTCGTCTACCTGTTCGAGTTTGACAGGTGCTGGAAGTGACCTAAAGATTGAGATGAACGAGTAAGGTGTTGCAGGCACAGAAGGACTAGAGGGCGCTTCTGATTGTATGGTAATGACGCAAGATGTATTAGGCGGATTAGGCTCAAAATTAATGGTTTTAGACGATCAATAGAAACCGTGGATGTTGATAGTTTGTCAAAAGATTTTGTTCTTCCGACGTTTAAGCAAACGCCCACGTCTACCAGTTCGAGTTTGAAAGGGGCTGAAAGGGGCTTGACGATTGAGATGTACGATGTAGGTGGTAGGCACACGAGGATTACACTGCGGTTGTGATTGAATGGTAATGATTCAAGATCATTTTGGTGGATCAAGCTCAAAGATTATGGTTTTAGACGATCAATAGAAACTGTGAGCTGTGATAGTTTTTAATATATTTTGTTCTTCCGACGTTTACGCCAACGCCCTCGACTATCAGTTCGAATTTGATTGGTGCTGGAAGGGACTCGAAGATTGAGATTAACTGGGGAGTTAGTTGGCACAAGTAGATTACACTGCGGTTGTGATTAGTGTAATGACGTATGATTTAGTTGGTGGATTTAACTCAAACAAAATGGTTTCAGACGATCAATAGAAAACGTGAGCTGTGATAGTATTTCCATATATATTTTTATTTCGACGTTTATGCCAACGCCCCCGTCTACCAGTTCGAGTTTGACAGGTGCTGTAAGTGACCTAAATATTGATATGAACGAGTGAGGTGTTGTAGGCACAGAAGGACTAGAGGGCGCTTCTCCTTGATTGGTAATGACGCAAGATGTATTAGACGGATTAAGCTCAAAATTAATGGTTTTAGACGATCAATAGTAACCGTGGATGTTGATAGTTTGTCAAGAGATTTTGTTCTTCCGACGTTTAAGCCAACGCCCTCGTCTACCAGTTCGAGTTTGAAAGGGGCTGAAAGGGACTTGACGATTGAGATGTACGATGTAGGTGGTAGGCACACGAGGATTACACTGCGGTTGTGATTGAATGGTAATGATTCAAGATCTTTTTGGTGGATTAAGCTCAATGATAATGGTTTTAGACGACCAATAAAAACCGTGAGCTGTGATAGTTTTTAAGATATTTTGTTAATCCGACGTTTACGCCAAAGCCCTCGTCTATCAGTTCGAATTTGATTGGTGCTGGAAGGGACTCGAAGATTGAGATTAACTGGGGAGTTAGTAGGCACAAGTAGATTACACTGTGGTTGTGATTAGGGTGATGACGTATGATTTATTTGGTGGATTTAACTCAAACAAAATGGTTTTAGACGATCAATAGAAAACGTGAGCTGTGAGAGTTGGTCTTGATATTTTAATCTTTCGACGTCTACACCAAAGCCCTCGTCTACCAGTTCGAGTTCAATTGGTGCTGGAATGGACTTGATGATTGAGATTAACAAGGGTGGTGGTAGGCACAATGGGATGACACTGCGGTTGTGATTGAAGTGTAATATCGCAAGATGTAGTTGGTGGATTAAGCGCAAAGATAATGATTTCAGACGATCATTAGAAACCGTGAGCTGTTATAGTATTTCCAGATATTTTTTTTTATTTCGACGTTTAAGCCAACGCCCTCGTCTACTAGTTCTAGTTTGACAGGTGCTGGAAGTGACTTAAATATTGAGATGAACGAGTAAGGTGTTGCAGGCACAGAAGGACTAGAGGGCGCTTCTGATTGTATGGTAATGACGTAAGATGTATTAGGCGGATTAAGCTCAAACTTAATGCTATTAGACGATCAATAGAAACCATGGATGTTGATAGTTTGTCAAGAGATTTTGTTGTTTCGACGTTTAAGCCAAAGCCCTCGTCTACTAGTTCGAGTTTGAAAGGGGCTGAAAGGGAATTGACGATTGAGATGTACGATGTAGGTGGTAGGCACACGAGGATTACACTGCGGTTGTGATTGAATGGTAATGATTCAAGATCTTTTTGGTGGATTAAGCTCAATGATAATGGTTTTAGACGATCAATAGAAACTGTGAGCTGTGATAGGTTTTAAGATATTTTGTTCTTCCGACGTTTAAGCCGACGCCCTCGTCTACCAGTTCGAGTTTGACAGGTGCTGGAATTGACCTGAAGATTGAGATGAACGAGGGAGTTGTTGTAGGCACAAAAGGACTAGACGGCGGTTGTGATTGAATGGTAATGACGCAAGATCTATTAGACGAATAAAGCTCAAAAATAATGGTTTTAGACGACCAATAAAAACCGTGAGAGTTGATAGTTTGTCAACAGATTTTGTTCTTCCGACGTTTAAGCCAACTCCCTCGTCTAACAGTTCGAGTTTGAAAGTGGCTGAAAGGGACTTGTCGATTGAGATGAACGAGGTAAGTGATAGGCAAAAGAGGATTACACTGCGGTTGTGATTGAATGGTAATGATTCAAGATCATTTTGGTGGATTAAGCTCAAAGATTATGGTTTTAGACGATCAATAGAAACTGTGAGCTGTGATAGTTTTTGAGATATTTTGTTCTTCCGACGTTTAAGCCAACGCCCTCGTCTACCAGTTCGAGTTTGATTGGTGTCGCAAGGGACTTCATGATTGAGATTAACTAGGAAGGTGGTAGGCGTAAGAGGATTACACGGCGGTTGTGATTGAAGGGTAATGACGCAAGATGTATTAGGCGGATTAAGCTCAAAGATAATGGTTTGAGACGATCAATAGAAACCGTGATCTGTGATAGTTTGTCCAAAAATATTGTTCTTCCGACGTTTACGCCGAAGCCGTCGTCTATCAGTTCGAGTTCGACAGGTGCTGAAAAGGTCTCAAAGATTGAGATTAACTGGGGAGTTGGTAGGCACAAGAAGATTACACTGCGGTTGTGATTGAAGGGTAATGACGCATGATTTAGCTGGTGGATTAAGCTCGAACATAATGGCTGAAGACGATCAATAGAAACCGTGAGCTGTGAGAGTTTGTCTAAATATTTTATTCTTTCGACGTCTGAGAAAACGCCCTCCTCTTCCAGTTCGAGTTCGATTGGTGCTGAAAGGGACTTGAAGATTGAGATTAACTAGGGACCTGGAAGGCAAAAGAGAATTACACTGCGGTTGTAATTGAAGAATAATGACGCATGATTCAGTTGGTGGAATAAGCTTGAAGATAATGGTTTCAGACGATCGATAGAAACCGTTATCTGTGATATTTTGCCAAGATATTTTGTTCTTCCGACGTTCAAGCCAACGTCCTCGTCTACCAGTTTGAGTATGATTGGTGTTGCAATGGACTTGGAAATTGAGATTAACTAGGGATTTGATAGGCACAAGTGGATTATACCCCGGTTGTGATTGAATGGTAATGACGCAAATGTATTAGGCGGATTAAGCTCAAAGATAATTATTCAAGACGAACAATAGAAACCGTGATCTGTGATAGTTTGTCTAGAAATTTTGTTCATCTGACGTTTACGCCAACGCCCTCGACTATCAGTTCGAGTTTGATTGGTGCTTGAAAAGACTCGAACAATGAGATTAACTGGGGAGTTGGTAGGCATAAGCAGATTACACTGCGGTTGTTATTAAGGGTAATGACGCATGATTTAGTTGGTGGAATAAGCTCAAACATATTGGTTTTAGACGATCAATAGAAACCGTGAGCTGTGAGAGTTTGTCTAAATATTTTATTCTTTCGACGTCTAAGCCAACGCCCTCGTCCATCATATCGAGTTTGATTGGTGCTTGAAAAGACTCGAACAATGAGATTAACTGGGGAGTTGGTAGGCACAAGCAGATTACACTGCGGTTGTGATTAAGGGTAATAAGGCATGATTTAGTTGGTGGATTAAGCTCAAACATAATGGTTTTAGACGATCAATAGAAACCGTGAGCTGTGAGAGTTTATCTAAATATTTTATTCTTTCGACGTCTAAGCCAACGCCCTCGTCTTCCAGTTCGAGTTTGATTGGTGCTGAAAGGGACTTGAAGATTGAGGTAACTAGGGAGGTGGTAGGCACATGAGGATTACACTGCGGTTGTGATTAAGGGTAATGACGCATGATTCAGTTGGTGGAATAAGCTTGAAGACAATGGTTTTAGACGATCGATAGAAACCGTTATCTGTGATAGTTTGTCAAGATATTTTGTTCTTCCGACGTTCAAGCCAACGTCCTCGTCTACCAGATTGAGTATGATTGGTGTTGCAATGGACTTGGAAATTGAGATTAACTAGGGATTTGATAGGCACAAGTGGATTATACCCCGGTTGTGATTGAATGGTAATGACGCAAGATGTATTAGGCGGATTAGGCTCAAAGATAATTGTTTAAGACGATCAATAGAAACCGTGATCTGTGATAGTTTGTCTAGACTTTCGTTCTACCGACATTTAAGCCAACGCCCTCGTCTATCAGTTCGAGTTTGATTGGTGCTGGAAGGGACTTGAAGAATGAGATTACTAGGGAGCTGGAAGGCAAAAGAGAATTACACTGCGGTAGCGATTGAAGTGTCATGACGCATTATCAAGTTAGTGGATTAAGCTCAAACATAATGGTTTTAGACGATCAATAGAAACCGTGAGCTGTGGGAGTTTGTCTAGATATTTTATTCTTTCGACGTCTAAGCCAACGCCCTCGTCTATCAGTTCGAGTTTGATTGGTGCTTGAAAAGACTCGAACAATGAGATTAACTGGGGAGTTGGTAGGCACAAGCAGATTACACTGCGGTTGTGATTAAGGGTAATGACGCATGATTTAGTTGGTGGATTAAGCTCAAACATAATGGTTTTAGACGATCAATAGAAACCGTGAGCTGTGAGAGTTTGTCTAAATATTTTATTCTTTCGACGTCTAAGCCAACGCCCTCGTCTTCCAGTTCGAGTTTGATTGGTGCTGAAAGGGACTTGAAGATTGAGATTAACTAGGGAGGTGGTAGGCACATGAGGATTACACTGCGGTTGTGATTGAAGAATAATGACGCATGATTCAGTTGGTGGAATAAGCTTGAAGATAATGGTTTCAGACGATCGATAGAAACCGTTATCTGTGATAGTTTGTCAAGATATTTTGTTCTTCCGACGTTCAAGCCAACGTCCTCGTCTACCAGTTTGAGTATGATTGGTGTTGCAATGGACTTGGAAATTGAGATTAACTAGGGATTTGATAGGCACAAGTGGATTATACCCCGGTTGTGATTGAATGGTAATGACGCAAGATGTATTAGGCGGATTAGGCTCAAAGATAATTGTTTAAGACGATCAATAGAAACCGTGATCTGTGATAGTTTGTCTAGACTTTCGTTCTACCGACATTTAAGCCAACGCCCTCGTCTATCAGTTCCGAGTTTGATTGGTGCTGGAAGGGACTTGAAGAATGAGATTAACTAGGGAGCTGGAAGGCAAAAGAGAATTACACTGCGGTAGTGATTGAAGTGTCATGACGCATGATCAAGTTAGTGGATTAAGCTCAAACATAATGGTTTTAGACGATCAATAGAAACCGTGAGCTGTGGGAGTTTGTCTAGATATTTTATTCTTTCGACGTCTAAGCCAACGCCCTCGTCTATCAGTTCGAGTTTGATTGGTGCTTGAAAAGACTCGAACAATGAGATTAACTGGGGAGTTGGTAGGCACAAGCAGATTACACTGCGGTTGTGATTAAGGGTAATGACGCATGATTTAGTTGGTGGATTAAGCTCAAACATAATGGTTTTAGACGATCAATAGAAACCTTGAGCTGTGAGAGTTTGTCTAAATATTTTATTCTTTCGACGTCTAAGCCAACGCCCTCGTCTTCCAGTTCGAGTTTGATTGGTGCTGAAAGGGACTTGAAGATTGAGATTAACTAGGGAGCTGGAAGGCAAAAGAGAATTACACTGCGGTTGTGATTGAAGAATAATGACGCATGATTCAGTTGGTGGAATAAGCTTGAAGATAATGGTTTCAGACGATCGATAGAAACCGTTATCTGTGATAGTTTGTCAAGATATTTTGTTCTTCCGACGTTCAAGCCAACGTCCTCGTCTACCAGTTTGAGTATGATTGGTGTTGCAATGGACTTGGAAATTGAGATTAACTAGGGATTTGATAGGCACAAGTGGATTATACCCCGGTTGTGATTGAATGGTAATGACGCAAGATGTATTAGGCGGATTAAGCTCAAAGATAATTGTTTAAGACGAATCAATAGAAACCGTGATCTGTGATAGTTTGTCTAGAAATTTTGTTCTTCCGACGTTACGCCAACGCCCTCGTCTATCAGTTCGAGTTTGATTGGTGCTTGAAAAGACTCGAACAATGAGATTAACTGGGGAGTTGGTAGGCACAAGCAGATTACACTGCGGTTGTGATAAGGGTAATGACGCATGATTTAGTTGGTGGAATAAGTTTGAAGATAATAGTTTCAGACGATCGATAGAAACCGTTATCTGTGATAGTTTGTCTAGACTTTCGTTCTACCGACATTTAAGCCAACGCCCTCGTCTATCAGTTCCGAGTTTGATTGGTGCTGGAAGGGACTTGAAGAATGAGATTAACTAGGTAGCTGGAAGGCAAAAGAGAATTACACTGCGGTAGTGATTGAAGTGTCATGACGCATGATCAAGTTAGTGGATTAAGCTCTAACATAATGGTTTTAGACGATCAATAGAAACCGTGAGCTGTGGGAGTTTGACTAGATATTTTATTCTTTCGAAGTCTAAGCCAACGCCCTCGTCTATCAGTTCGAGGTTGATTGGTGCTTGAAAAGACTCGAACAATGAGATTAACTGGGGAGTTGGTTTGCACAAGCAGATTACACTGCGGTTGTGATTAAGGGTAATGACGCATGATTTAGTTGGTGGATTAAGCTCAAACATATTGGTTTTAGACGATCAAAAGAAACCGTGAGCTGTGAGAGTTTGTCTAAATATTTTATTCTTTCGACGTCTGAGCCAACGCCCTCGTCTTCCAGTTCGAGTTTGATTGGTGCTGAAAGGGACTTGAATATTGAGATTAACTAGGGAGGTGGTAGGCACATGAGGATTACACTGCGGTTGTGATTGAAGAATAATGACGCATGATTCAGTTGGTGGAATAAGCTTGACGATAATGGTTTTAGACGATCAATAGAAACCGTGAGCTGTGGGAGTTTGTCTAGATATTTTATTCTTTCGACGTCTAAGCCAACGTCCTCGTCTTCCAGTTCGAGTTTGATTGGTGCTGAAAGGGACTTGAATATTGAGATTAACTAGGGAGGTGGTAGGCACATGAGGATTACACTGCGGTTGTGATTGAAGATAATGGTTTCAGACGATCGATAGAAACCGTTATCTGTGATAGTTTGTCAAGATATTTTGTTCTTCCGACGTTCAAGCCAACGTCCTCGTCTACCAGTTTGAGTATGATTGGTGTTGCAATGGACTTGGAAATTGAGATTAACTAGGGATTTGATAGGCACAAGTGGATTATACCCCGGCTGTGATTGAATGGTAATGACGCAAGATGTATTAGGCGGATTAAGCTCAAAGATAATTGTTTAAGACGAACAATAGAAACCGTGATCTGTGATAGTTTGTCTAGAAATTTTGTTCTTCCGACGTTTACGCCAACGCCCTCGTTTATCAGTTCGAGTTTGATTGGTGCTTGAGAAGACTCGCACAATGAGATTAACTGGGGAGTTGGTAGGCACAAGCAGATTACACTGCGGTTGTGATTAAGGGTAATGACGCATGATTTAGTTGGTGGAATAAGCTTGAAGATAATGGTTTCAGACGATCGATAGAAACCGTTATCTGTGATAGTTTGTCAAGATATTTTGTTCTTCCGACGTTCAAGCCAACGTCCTCGTCTACCAGTTCGAATTTGAATGGTGCTGAAAGGGACTTGAAGATTGAGATTAACTAGGGAGGTGGTAGGCACATGACGATTACACTGCGGTTGTGATTGAAGAATAATGACGCATGATTCAGTTGGTGGAATCAGCTTGAAGATAATGGTTTTAGACGATCAATAGAAACCATTATCTGTGATAGTTTGTCAAGATATTTTGTTCTTCCGACGTTTACGCCAACGCCCTCGTCTATCAGTTCGAGTTTGATTGGTGCTTGAAAAGACTCCAACAATGAGATTAACTGGGGAGTTGGTAGGCACAAGCAGATTACACTGCGGTTGTGATTAAGGATAATGACGCATGATTTATTGGGGGATTAAGCTCAAACATAATGGTTTTAGACGATCAATAGAAACCGTGAGCTGTGAGATTTTGTCTAAATTCTTTCGACGCCAACGCCCTCGTCTATCAGTTCGAGTTTGATTGGTGCTTGAAAAGACTCGAACAATGAGATTAACTGGGGAGTTGGTAGGCACAAGCAGATTACACTGTGGTTGTGATTAAGGGTAATGACGCATGATTTAGTTGGTGTAATAAGCTTGAAGATAATGGTTTCAGACGATCGATAGAAACCGTTATCTGTGATAGTTTGTCAAGATATTTTGTTCTTCCGACGTTCAAGCCAACGTCCTCGTCTACCAGTTTGAGTTTGATTGGTGCTGGAAGGGACTTGAAGAATGAGATTAACTAGGGAGTTGGTAGGCACAAGCAGATTACAATGCGGTTGTGATTAAGGGTAATGATGCATGATTTAGTTGGTGGATTAAGCTCAAACATAATGGGTTTAGACGATCAATAGAAACCGTGAGCTGTGAGAGTTTGTCTAAATATTTTATTCTTTCGACGTGTTAGCCAACGCCCTCGTCTACCAGTTCGAGTTTGATTGTTGCTGAAAGGGACTTGAAGATTGAGATTAACTAGGGAGGTTGTAGGCACATGAGGATTACACTGTGGTTGTGATTGAAGAATAATGACGCATGATTCAGTTGGTAGAATAAGCTTGAAGATAATGGTTTCAGACGATCGATAGAAACCGTTATCTGTGATAGTTTGTCAAGATATTTTGTTCTTCCGACGTTCAAGCCAACGTCCTCGTCTACCAGTTTGAGTATGATTGGTGTTGCGATGGACTTGGAAATTGAGATTAACTAGGGATTTGATAGGCACAAGTGGATTATACCGCGGTTGTTATTGAATGGTAATGACGCAAGATGTATTTGGCGGATTAAGCTCAAAGATAATTGTTTAAGACGATCAATAGAAACCGTGAGCTGTGAGAGTTTGTCTAAATATTTTATTCTTTCGACGTCTAAGCCAACGCCCCCGTCTTCCAGTTCGAGTTTGATTGGTGCTGAAAGGGACTTGAAGATTGAGATTAACTAGGGAGGTGGTAGGCACATGAGGATTACACTGCGGTTGTGAATGAAGAATAATGACGCATGATTCAGTTGGTGGAATAAGCTTGAAGATAATGGTTTCAGACGATCGATAGAAACCGTTATCTGTGATAGTTTGTCAAGATATTTTGTTCTTCCGACGTTCAAGCCAACGTGCTCGTCTACCAGTTTGAGTATGATTGGTGTTGCAATGGACTTGGAAATTGAGATTAAATAGGGATTTGATAGGCACAAGTGGATTATACCCCGGTTGTGATTGAATGGTAATGACGCAAGATGTATTAGGCGGATTAAGCTCAAAGATAATTGCTTAAGACGAACAATAGAAACCGTGATCTGTGATAGTTTGTCTAGACTTTCGTTCTACCGACATTTAAGCCAACGCCCTCGTCTATCAGTTCCGAGTTTGATTGGTGCTGGAAGGGACTTGAAGAATGAGATTAACTAGGGAGCTGGAAGCCAAAAGAGAATTACACTGCGGTTGTGATTGAAGAATAATGACGCATGATTCAGTTGGTGGATTAAGCTCAAACATAATGGTTTTAGACGATCAATAGAAACCGTGAGCTGTGGGAGTTTGTCTAGATATTTTATTCTTTCGACGTCTAAGCCAACGCCCTCGTCTATCAGTTCGAGTTTGATTGGTGCTTGAAAAGACTCGAACAATGAGATTAACTGGGGAGTTGGTTAGCACAAGCAGATTACACTGCGATTGTGATTACGGGTAATGACGCATGATTTAGTTTGTGGATTAAGCTCAAACATAATGGTTTTAGACGATCAAAAGAAACCGTGAGCTGTGAGAGTTTGTCTAAATATTTTATTTTTTCGACGTCTAAGCCAACGCACTCGTCTTCCAGTTCGAGTTTGATTGGTGCTGAAAGGGACTTGAAGATTGAGATTAACTAGGGAGGTTGTAGGCACATGAGGATTACACTGCGGTTGTGATTGAAGAATAATGACGCATGATTCAGTTGGTAGAATAAGCTTGAAGATAATGGTTTTAGACGATCGATAGAAACCGTTATCTGTGATAGTTTGTCAAGATATTTTGTTCTTCCGACGTTCAAGCCAACGTCCTCGTCTACCAGTTTGAGTTTGATTGGTGCTTGAAAAGACTCGAACAATGAGATTAACTGGGGAGTTGGTAGGCACAAGCAGATTACACTGCGGTTGTGATT